>CAIGQV010019951.1:25279813-25289921 GCA_903798115.1 Danio jaintianensis | reverse complement strand
TCAAACTGTGTCAAAACAAGACTGCAATATGGTATTAAAACATGGTAAAACATATGATATTAATGTTTTAAAACATGTTAGCCACATTCTAAAACATGTTAACAACATGCTAGTAAGGTTAAATAATGCTAGCTCATTTTACATTATGCTAGAAACATGTTAGCAGTGCCTCAAAACATGTCAACAATTATTAAAATATGCTAGCAACATGGTAAAACATGTTAGCAACATGTTCAAACAGTGTGTTAAAAAACATGACTGCAGTGTGCTATAAAATGTGGTAAAACATGTTATTAATGTTTTAAAACAGATTAGCCACATTCTAAAACATGTTAACAACATGCTAGAAAGGTTAAATAATGCTAGCTCAATTTAAAACATGCTGTAAACATTTTAGAAGTGTATTTTGACATAACAGCAGTATTAATATATACTAACAACATGGTAAACATGTTAGCAACATGTTCAAACAGTGTCAAAACAATACTGCAATATGATATTAAAACATGGTAAAACATGATGTTAATATTTTAAACCCTGTTAGCCACATTCTAAAACATGTTAGAATGAGTTAGCAACATGTTCAAACAATGTGTTAAAACAGGACTGCAGTGTGCTATAAAATGTGGTAAAACATGTTATTAATGTTTTAAAACATGTTAGCCACATTCTAAAACATGCTAGAAACTTAAAATATACTAGCAATGCATTAAAATATGCTAACAGCATGTTAAAACATGTTAGCAATAGAACAAACAGGACTGCAGTGTGCTATAAAAATGTGGTAAAACATGTTAGCCACATTCTAAAAAATGCTAACAACATGTTAGTAATGTAAAACATTATTAAACATGCTAGAAACGTGTTAGCAGTGTCTCAAAACATGTTAGCAATGTTCAAACAACGTGTTAAGAGCGGCCTGCAATGTGTTATTAAAACATGGTGAAACGTACCACATTCTAAGAGATGTTACTATTTTTTTAAATGAAAGACAACATTTGAATGTGTATATTTATGGATTTATTTGTTGATTTTTATTTGTTGATCAATAAGTACATTTGACTAAGTTGTTAAATACAATTTATTTAAATTTTCAGCTAAATACAACCTTAAATTTCCATTAAATGTAAAAATACATTTCGGTGTATCCCTAAAATTTAGCTTAAAATTAGAATTTTGGTCATTGTCCGAGCTTGAATTTGGCAGAACTTGTTTGTGTTGATTTGATCAGACTCTTGAACTTCATATAAGTTCTCAGTTAAAATACATTGATAGCAGTAGGAAACATGGATCTTCTTTTGTCTCTCCTGATTGCTTTCTTGTGACAAAATCATGCATTTTGTCCTTCCGCTGTCCTGTTTCTGTCTCTCTTTGTTCTGCACTTCAGTAATCAGTGATGATCGTCTGTGTCCACAGTGTTTAATCTGGATGTCACTTGCCGTTGGCTCTGGGGTAATGGATTGAACACTGAAACGTCCCGTAAGCTTTGATGAAAGCCTGGTTTAAATTTTTCATTAGCATGAGACAAAGCAGGAGATTGTTGAGTCTTAATCTTCTGCTGAACACACTCATTAATGTGAGCTATTTAATGTCACGTCTTAACAGTAGCCTGCATCACAGCGTCTTCATTTTTTTAAAAATGGTGACAAAGCATATTCCTTCAATAGTCTAAAACTCTATTTAAAAACTATATATAATGCAATTCAAAAGCATAAACAAATGGGGGGGGGGTTAAATACAAACATGTATCACAAAATATGGAAAACTGCTAATTTAGGGATGTTTTTTAGAGTTTATATGAGCAGTATCACACTGAGTTTATTGCTCTGCTGTCACTCTATGTAAGCGGAGTAATACACAAGGGTGAAGAGTGCTGTTATTGCAGAATATCGCAAGGCTGTAAGCCAGTCAGATTCAAGAACCAGACCGGACTGTTGTATATATATATATATATATATATATATATATAAATAAATAAAAAAAATTTTTTTTTTTTGAACTACTAATTAGGTTTTTATTTCTAATATAAAATAAAATGTCTTTCTTTTCATAAAATAACTAAACGTTTGTCATGTTTTCAGACATTTTTACATAACATTTTAACTTTAGAAGGGTTAAGAAAAGTCAAAAAAGTTTCTATTCATCTTGTTGGTCAAGCTAACCCCCACAAACTAGCTCAGAACCACTGGACCCTATATATGTATATATATGTAAATATATATATATAAATATATATATATATACTCTACGTATACGTTTGTCAATTTTATTTAATATGTTTGCACAAGTGTTATTTGGGTGTTCATGCATGCATCAAGTTTATATTCATATGCGAGAGTTAGGTGCATATGCATAGATCAGTTTTATATGTATATGTGAGTGTATACAGGTGTTTGTGTGTGTGTTGTTGTGGGTGTATATGCAAGGATCGAGTTTATATGTATAAGCAACTGTACATAGGTGTATGCATGCATCAAGTTTGTATGCATGTATGGAAGTTTCATATATATTGTTTTGAACATCTAATAGTATAGGTGTATATGCAACTAATTTATAGGTGTATATTCACATGTTTTATGTATGTGTTGATAAGCGAAGTTTTATTTAAATCCCACTTGGCACCTCATCATTTTGCTTTCATCTGTGTATATATATATATATTTAATGCAATTTTGCATAATAATCACATTGTACGCAAACCAATGTTGTCAGCCCCAATATGTTAAAATGACAACACTTTGCAGGCACCAGTGGTACAATACAGCAAAGGCATGATGTCCTTTGCCCTTATTTGACTTATTTTGATTTGTCATAAAATCACACTGTTGCTTTATCTCTTCTAGAATTGTCTGGATTCACATTCCTCCTGTAGTCATCTATGGCAGAAAGCAGTCTGACGCGCTTCCATGTGGATCGGCTTTGGTAAAACACTCGGCACATCCTGCGTTGTATGAAAAACATATGAATTACGGGACATGCCATAAAACCCAGTGAAATCAAAAGCATTCGGCCCTCCCCCTGCAGCTTTTCAGGGACTAACACGTATCCTCAATGTCTGAGCCCAATAAATATCCATCAAATGTATGCTAAGTGTTTAGAGGTTGAAATTCCCTGTGTGAGGGATGCCGATAAAGCCGCTTTGGGCTCCGGCGCTTAACTCCAGACTTTTGAAGGCCAAGGTTGTGGTTAGAGCCGAAAATGTACGGTATGCGCCATGTTGCCATGCTTAAATATGGCACAGCTGTGAATGGAGCTACTTTTGCTTTATTTACCCAACAGCCGGTGATTGGCTGACGTCTCAAGCGGTATATAGATTTACTGAAGGTGTTATAAAGAAAAGTCTTCGTCTCCACAGCTGTCAATAGCCGGATTTTCATCCTAATGTGAAGAGAATCTATTCAAAGTTAAAGTACAACTGAAATCAAAACTATAACCATATGATTTTGTTAGCTCACATTGCTAGTTTTTGGTGAACAATTCATCTGTGCATGTCATTAAGAAAAAAAAATGGCCTTGTAAGCTTTAATTGAAATGTGAAACATTGGGACAACATGAAGGAATTAAGTTTAAGTTAGTTTTTACAAATTTAGGTGGATTGGACATAAGACAATTAAGTTGTCTTAAAAAAAACTCAAGAATTGTGTTGTTTCAGCTCATTTTAAAGAAGTAGTTTGAACAAACAGCAAATGTTTTTTTGAGTGTGCAGTAAGAATATAGAGCTATTAAATGGAGCTCAAACTGGATAAGTAAGATGAGAAATAAGTTTGAGCTCATATTAATGAATTGTTTAGGATTTTGGCAAATCTAAGTAAAATTTGACACTGTTCAGATCACTATATGAAGACATAAGCATACTGTGGTCTTTTTTTCTCAAGAAAGTATCACTTTGCCTTAATATCTAACATCTCAGTTGTGATTTGTTCAACCCAGGCTCATTCTGAAAACATACTGCTATATACATTTCTGGAGATCGATAAATATATCCCAGGAGCTACGTTTTTTTGCTGTTTAGGTTTTCGTGAATCAACCAGAGCCCGCTGTGTTTTTTGGCTTCTGTTTTTGTCTCACCTGCTTTCTAGAACCGTTCTTTGCTGGACTCGAACCCCGTCATCGTGGTCAACTCTGCTCCACATCACAAGTCCGCCAACGTACATGGCGAGCTACTGGACAAACTGGTAACAGCGGGAAAGCGTCCATACGGAGGTAAGCTGTCAGCTGGTAAGAGCAAAAAGGAACGGCATCATACCGCCCCGTTGCGTTCGTTTTAAAGATGAAATGCAGCCATTCGTACCTCTGGCGAAGATACGATATAGAAGTGTATATAGGGCTACGTTTTCAGAATGAGCCTATGTTGGATTTGTTAGCATCTTTTCCCCATTTAATTCTTCTCATTTGAGTCCCTTTTAGTCTTCTTTTGTGTGCTTGCCTTTATTCCTCCTCATCTGCAGTTTTTTTCTGAGGCCAGACTGTGGTCACTGCACACAGCTGCTCTGTGCCTGAGAATAGAGAATCACTGGAGATTTCATAAAAGTATATTTTGGTCCTAATTTCTTTCTTTCGAGCACATCTGACTCGCATAAAGCACTGAGCTGGAGCGAAGGTTATGCTCTCATCATAAACACCCATTCAAGTCATTGTTTCCAACTTCTGGGAATATGTACCATTGACAGATAAGATAGACAGATTTAAAAAACAAAATAAAAGTATCTAAGGCTTTCTTAGGCTACATTTATTCAATTAAAAATATGGTAAAAGATTCAACTAAGTGTTAATAACTGTAGCTAGTCTGTAATGAAAATAATACATTTTGATAAACAATTTACAGTTTGAGTAAAGTTTTTTTTTTTTTTTTTAAATAATAATAAAAAAAAGTATATATATATATATATATTCAAAAATGTTTTTTCCTGTGCTTCTCATCCAAATTGAGTGCCTTAGTGTCCCATCAGTGACAATATACAGGCACATCGCACTGCTACTCGTGTGATATTGCGTTTATACAACAGTTCGATGGCATAATCGTGTGGATAAAAAAGAAAATCAAATACGGAGAGTCTCAAAACCCTTTTGTAAGAGGAACTACTTTCTTTTGCTGTTCCTTCACATCTGCAGCTGACGTCATATCAGTAGAAGCCGTTACTCATTCACCAACGTCACTTTAGAGCTAGTATTTAAATGATTCTCTAGCGTAATGTCTAAAGTGATGAAAAAACTGGTGATTTTGCTCACATTTTAAGATTATAAGGCTGAACGGCATGAAATGCCATCAGTCTACAGAGATATCTCCCAGTGTTTCTCTGTTGCAATCGGGAGATCACAATATTACTATGGTATAAATACAGCACTACAACATACAAAAGAGAGAGATCGACTTAGAAAGTGATTTACCTGTTTAATAATTATTTGATCAGCTGTAGTTAGAAATTACGCTGTTTTCTCTAAGGGCTTATTATGCGGTCTCTGTCGCCATCTTGTGGATGAACATCTTCAACCGTCTTTGCTCAAGACAGGCTAATGGCTGCTGACGCGCTGTCTCTCAGAAATTATAAATATTTTAAAATAGGCACTATCCTTATAAGTAAACTTCATAGTTGCAATCTAAACAACTACATTCTCGAATAAAAAAGCCTCAAAAGTACATTATGTTGTCCAACATCTCCAATATTTGTCAAACTGTAGAGTGTGCTCTGCTTGTCGCTGTATGTGGGCGGAGTAATACACAAGGGTGAAGGGTTTAGAGGCTGGACGAGTGCTGTTATTTGCAGAATATCGCACGGCTAACAGCCAATCAGATTCTGTTCTCACGTAAATCCACCAGAGGCCGCTGTCGACTGACTGACTGATCGACTGACCCACCCTCCTCCTTCCCTAAACCCAACCAATAGTGTTTTCAAAAGCACCGATTGACCCATGTATGCGGCGAGCCACTGGACAAACTGGTAACGGCAGAAAAGCTGTCCATTTGGAAGTAAGCAGTCAGCTGGTAAGCGCGAAAAGGAACAACATCATACCGCCCCGTAACGTTCGTTTTAAAGACGAAATGCAGCCATACGTACTTCTGGCTACATAGTTCTCCAGAAATGTATATAGGGCTACGTTTTCAGAATGAGCCTATGTTGATATTCTGTGTTATAACTGTTACATGTAATCTGGATGTCATTAGATTACACATTTTAAGTACTTGTTAATAAGGTGTATAATAAAATTTATGAAATTATATGGCTAATTTCTAACCTTGATCCTAATCGTTATTATATCTATTGCATTGGCTAATTGTGAGTTCTATAAATCTTGACATAAATCTTGTCACACCAGGAAAACATTGGCCATGTAATATCAGTTCCTTGTTAAATAATGTCTGTTTATTTAATACAGGAGTTACTAAACATGTTTACCAGGCCAGACCCCTTTACTTTGAAGGTAAATTATGTATGGTACAAAATAATCCAATCAATGCGTTTCAGAAGTTATCAAAAAATATTGATCGATCACATTTTTAATCGGCTATGGATTATAATTTCAGAATGGATGTGTATGTAAAAGGCTCGGTGACGTATACTATACTGTCTATCTCATTTTGGTGTAATCGCGTGGTAACACTTTAGTTTAAGTAACAATTTACACCACTTACTACTGGCTTATTACCTGCCTGTTATTAAGGTATGAACTGTTAGCACTTATAAAGTATGATCATATTTTACATCCCTAAACCTACCCAATACCTAAACCCAACTACTACCTTACTAACTAGTAATAAGCAGCTAATTAGTAGTTTATTGAGCTTAAACTCTTAGTTAATGGTTTGTTAATAGCATGAATTGTAGTGTCCAGTCTCTGTCCTCGCCAGCAGTTCTGGACAGGGAGACCTCGAAATCTGGTTCTCATCCAGAAGACATTTCTAAACTGTTATTGTTGGACAAGCTGGAAAAGAGAAGAAGAGAGTTGGGGAATCGGGAACGTTTTAGGAGATCAGAGGCTCTGTTCAGCCTTACAGTCCACTATGCTTGTTATACAGTCAAACAAAAACTGTGCCGACATCAGATATAATTTTTTATATTTTTTAATAGTGGTAGCAGGACATGATAGTTAATTTATGTAATTGAGGAAAGCAAAATAAAGAAGGCTCTGACATATTATATCCCGATAACTATTTATACAGTGGACTAAAAAGCAACAGGAACTGAAAAAGCTGAGAAAGTTGAAGTTTGCATACTTTCTACATCATTTTTTTATATATTTATTGATGTTGACATATAGATTGCTGTTTTATAACCAGGGCAAGACAGAATCTACTGACTTATTTTGGTATTTCTGCACACAGTTTTGTGAAAGAGCTGCAGAATTATGTGGAATGATTTTGATAGTAACAACACTTAACTCATAAAAAAAATACTTCTCAACTTTTATTTTAGGTTTACAATGAAAATCAACATAGGCTCATTCTGAAAACGTAGCCCTATATATGTTTCTGGAGATCGCGAATTATGTAGCCAGAAGTACGTATGGCTGCATTTCATTTTTAAAACAAACGCTATGGTGCGGTATGACGCCGTTCCTTTTCGCACTTACCAGCTGACCGCTTACCTCTGTATGGACGCTTTCCCACTATTACCAGTTTGTGCCGTTAGCTCGCCATGTACGTCGGTGGACTTGAGATGCAGAGAGGAGTTGACCACGATGACAGGGTTCGAGTCTGGTGAGGAATGGTTCCAGAAAGCAGGTAAGACAAAAACAGAATCCAAAAAATAAAATAAACAAGTAAATAACAGGGTGAGAATGTGGTAAAATCTGAAAACGTGGTAAAAATCAGGCGAGGGCTTTTCTTTTTCTGGATTGCTTTTTAAAATTGTCGGTTGGGTTTAGGGAAGTGGGTGAGCGCTGGTCAATCTGTGCTTTTGAAAATACTATTGGTTGGGTTTAGGGAAGGAGGAGGGTGGATCACTCGATCGGTTGGTCAGTCAGTCAAACAGTCAGTCAACAGCGGCCTCTGGTGGGTTTACGTGAGAACAGCAGGCGTGAATGGCACTCGAGAGAGAAATTTGATATCTCAAAAAGCGTACACAGCGGCCTCTGGTGGATTCGCGAAAACAAAAACTGCAAAAAAGAACGTAGCTCCTGGGACGTATTTGGCGGTCTCCAGAAATGTATATAGCGGTACGTAATAGGGTTGTCATGATACCAGAATTCGGTACCAATCGATACTGAAGTTTGAAAAACGTTCATTTCCCGCTAACATTTGAGCGCTATTGAGCACGTTCCTAAACAGCGCTGATTTGCTATTGTGTTCACGTGCTCAACAGAAATGACTGTGATTGGCCGTGAAGGTCATCAGTTCACCGAACTCACCGCTGTTTACTGAGTGTAATCACAGATACAGGGACACTGGAGCGTTTTAAAATCACGTCGATCAGCTGGTTTGTCTATAAGCTGACATACGGGCGATCCGCTGATTAATCGCGGCTTTAAAACGCTCCAGTATCCCTGTTTCTGTGGTTACACTCAGTAAACAGCGGTGAGTTCGGTGAACTGATGACCTTCACGGCCAATCACAGTTATTTGTGTTCACGTGCTCAACAGAATGGCAAATCAGCGCTGTTTAAGAACGTGCTCAGTAGCGCTCAAATGTTAGCAGGTAATGGACGTTTTTAAAACTTCAGTATCGATTGGTACCGAATTCCAGTATCGTGCAACCCTAGTACGTAATCAGAATAAGCCTGGGTTGGTTAAAAAAACCCCCCCCCCCCCCCCAAATGTTTTTCCACTACAAATAACCTGTTTTGAAAAGGTTCCATAGATGTTAAACGTCCTTCAATGGAACAATCAATGCCAATACAATATTAATCGTCCAACTTTTGAATGTTAATGCATATCCCTAATATTTCCTGATATATTTCAGTAGAGGGGCGTCACGGTGGCGCAGTGGGTAGCACGTTCGCCTCACAGCAAGAAGGTCGCTGGTTCGAGCCTCGGCTGGGTCAGTTGGCGTTTCTGTGTGGAGTTTGCATGTTCTCTCCGTGTTCGCGTGGGTTTCCTCCGGGTGCTCCGGTTTCCCCCACAGTCCTAAGACATGCGGTACAGGTGAATTGGGTAAGCTAAATTGTCCGTAGTGTGTAGTGAATGAGTGTGTGTGGATGTTTCCCAGTACTGGGTTGCAGCTGGAAGGGCATCCGCTGCGTAAAACATATGCTGGATAAGTTGGCGGTTCATTCTGCTGTGGCGACCCCGGATTAATAAAGGGACTAAGCCGAAAAGAAAATGAATGAATGAATATTTCAGTAGATCAGTGTCTGTTTGGATTCTGATGGAAGTTTATGAGCAGCTGTCTCTGAGGTGAATGTTAATCTCTCTCTCTCTGTCTCTCCAGGCATTACAGACCTCTTTAGTTTCACCACCCAAACAAACAAAGCTGCAGTGTTTACTCTGTTCCCAGAAACCAACCTAAAATGCCTTGCTGTCAGTTGTTTGGAAGACAATACAAATTGTGACACGAAAATACTTGAATTTGTTTAAAATCGACTGCTTTTCACTGACTGCCTGTTGGCTTTTGTTTCAAATGGGCTCCAGGGACTGAAGTACGCTGGCAGCTGCTATGGGAAGCAATTATGGGGGAAATTCCTGTAAAATCCGACCTTTATTCAATTAAGGCCGAAATGACCTGTCGCTTTCTGTTTGCGTGATTTAAGAGGGAGAAGGAGAAAGGTTATGATGACACCAGGAAGTTCCACTTTATACACGTCCCAATCGATAGTCTGCATCCTGTTAACCATGTTAATCCATGCTAACAACATGCTAATTCAATTCAATTCAATTCATCTTTATTTCTATAGCGCTTTTACAATGTAGATTGTGTCAAAGCAGCTTCACATAGAAGATTATAGTGAATTGGAATGGTGTCCGTTCAGTTTTTAGAGTTTAAGTTCAGTTCAGTTCAGTTCAGTGTGGTTTAATTTTCACTGCTGAGAGTCCAAACACTGAAGAGCAAATCCATCGATGCGCAGCTCCACAGGTCCCGAACCATGCAAGCCAGTGGCGACAGCGGCGAGGAACGAACCTCACCAATTTGCGAAAGCGAAGGAAAAAAAAAAAAAAAAAAAAAAAAAAAAAAAAA
>CAIGQV010019951.1:25249085-25259967 GCA_903798115.1 Danio jaintianensis | reverse complement strand
CGACCTCTGAAGACTACGTCGAATAGTTCGGACTGCTGAGCGAATCAAGAACTGTACTTATCCAGAGCAAGCAGAAGGGCTGCCAAAATCACTCTGGACCCCTCACACCCAGCACACTGCCTCTACAGAGCTACAGAGCACTGTGCACCAGAACAGCCCGACACAGAAACAGTTTCTTCCCTCAGGCAATCCATCTCATGAACACTTGAATGATAGTAATTATGAAACAAACATCACTACTTGCTATACACTTTTTATACACATAAACACTTATTTAACAACATACTTTACATGCCAATTTGCACATAACAGCTGCCATTTATCGTTGTATATAGTAATATTCCTGTACATACACCTGTCAATTTGTGTATTTGCATTCACTATTTACTTTTATTTTTAAAATATATTTATTATCTGTTTTTTGTCCTGTCTCTGTAATTCTGTTGCACTGTAGAAGCTCTGTCATGAAAACAAATTCCTCGTATGTGTGAACATACCTGGCAATAAAGCTCTTTCTGATTCTGTTAAAAAACATGCTTTCTAGCGTGAAAATGTTGCTCGCCTTTTATCAAATTCATGTAACTATGGAAGATCAAGTTGTAACTTCATACTTCATACAACTTCATGCGTAATTTCTAACTACAGCTGATCAAATCATTATTAAACAGGTAAGTGATATTCTAAGTCGATCTCTCTCTTTTGTATGTTGTAGTGCTGTATTTATACCATATAATTGTAGTGTATTGAGTGTGAGATGGGACTCGCATATTAGTAATGTGTGTTGTGTTGGCAGAAAGAAAGAAGAAATGCCCACATGTGTTTAGCGTTTTTCCTTATCGCAAACACAAGAGCAATCTGGTAGTGATTGAGCTGCTTTTTTCGGGGTTAATTATTGTGATATCCTGATTGCAACAGAAATACTGTAGACTGTAATAGACTAATACTGTAAGGAGATATCTCTGTAGACGGATGGCATTTCATGTCACGTTCAGCCTTATAATCCTAAAATGTCAGCAAAATCACCTGTTTTGTCATCGCTTTAGAGATTACGCTAGAGAATCATTCAAACACTACCTCTAAAGTGACGTTGGTGAATCAGTAACGGCTTCTGCTGTTCTGACGTCAGCTGCAGATGTGAATTGAATGGCGGAAGAAAGTAGTTCTTAATACAAAAGGGTTTTTAGACTCTCCGTGTTTGATTTTCTTTTTTATATACACGATTGTGCCGTCGAACTGTTGTATAAACGCAATATCACACTCGTAGCAGTGCGATATGGCTGTATATCAGCACTGGTGGGAGGCGTGCGTTGGCTTGAGGCCACCAAAATATCAATGGAGTGGCTTCACAACAACTCTGTGAATGTCCTTGAGTGGCCCAGCCAGAGCCCAGAACTAAATCCTATTGAACATATCTGGAGAGATCTAAAAATGGCTGTGCACCGTCGCTTCCCATCCAACCTGATAGAGCTTGAAAGGGACTGCAAAGAGGAATGGGCAAAAATTCCCAAAGACAGGTGTGCCAAGCTTGTGGCATCAAATTCAAAAAGACTTGAGGCTGTAATTGCTGCTAAAGGTGCATCAAGAAAGTATTGAGCAAAGGCTGTGAATACTTATGTACATGTGATTTTTCAGGTTTTTTATTTTTAATAAATTTGCAACAATTTCAAAAAATCTGTTTTCACATTGTCATTATGGGGTATTGTGTGTAGAATGTTGAGGAAATAAATAAATTTAATCCATTTTGGAATAAGGCTGTAACATAAAAAATGTGGAAAAAGTGAAGCGCCATGAGTACTTTCCAGATGCACTGTATATATATATATATATATATATATATATATATATTATATATAAAAATATTATATTTTATATTTATTTGTTTTTCTTTTTTTAAATCATTAGAATAAAATTATTTGGACTTACTATTTCTGAAAATAAAACAGCATGTTTTACTTGTTTAGAAAATGCAAAAAAATAATTGTGTTAAGAATTTTTAGATATTCAGACTAGAAAAAAAGACAAAAACTCTAAAGCCCCATACATACTACACTGTAAAAAAAAACATCTTTTAATGAACAGTTTTGGTATTTTGTAATTTATTTACGGTTGTGAATTGCATTATAGGACCTTGATCTCTACTCTTTTTTTTTTTTATGTTGAAAATTCAACTCCGTTTAACAAAGTTTAACAAACTAGTTTACTACTAGTTAAATCAATTTTAACTATTAAAAATGTTAATAAAAGTAACTTTAAAAGTTAGTATAAGAAAGATCAAGGTCCAATAATGCAATTCAAAAGCATAATCACAAAATATGGAAAACTGCTAGTTTGCAGATATGTTTTTTACGGAGGATTTACACGAGCGACACATGTAAATCCTCCAGTCTTCACCTCTGGCACTTTGAGAGTTTGTCAAACCTGGATAATTGGCCAGTTTTCTTTCGCATCCCCTCTTTCCTTTTGTTTTTCTTCTTCTGTCATTTCCACTCTCTCAATGAGAATGTCAGTTTAATGCAAAGCATCTTAAAGGACATTTAATGCAGATTCAGTCTGCTTTGTTTTAGTGTGCAGTTAACTCAATAAGACACGGATTATGCCCTGAAATACGGCATGTAAAGTCATCCAACTGTATAGCGAATTTACTCCTAAGTGCCTTTAAGTAAACAAAGATCAGATTTAACAAATCACTTCCTACAGACTATTATTTAATCAGTCTAAATCTTTATACGCTAGCAGTTGCACCACTTTAGCATCTTATATTTTACAGCTTTTTGGTCAAGTTCCAGAAGAGACAGCTTGTACTGAATGAACCAAACTGAATGGGAACATGAGTTAATGAAATAGATGTGGATGACAACTACAATTTCCATCACAATCTGTGTGGGTTTTTTGGGTACAATATAATGAAGCATGAATGTTTTAGGGTGCTTTCATGTGTTTGAGGAGCAGGCTGAGAGACATTCAAATGCTTTACATGAATACAGCATTTAATCAAATGCATTGTTTTACTGCCTTTATTTATACCACACTTTAACCCTTGTGCACTGTTCAAATTTACAACCTTTTGTTATGTTCGGGATGAAAACATCCACTGGATTAAACTGCTGTAAAAATGCATCAGATTAAAAAAAAAAAATCATTATTTTTGCATAAATCTGTTAATCAACCACTACTAAATGTTTAAAAAAAATTTCATGATTTTAACTCTTTAATTGCCAGATTCATAAATGATGTCTCTGGTTTGGTGAAAAAACACACAAAATTATTTATTTTCAATTTAAAAAGTAGTTTTTTTAACGTTTTATCACAGTCTTGGACGTGAAAGATTAGTAACAACATTGCCTTTGTTGCATTGTTAGTTTTTGTGCAGCATAAGATTTTAATTTTTTCTCCCTAATTTACTGTTGGTGGCTGTTTTTGCCCCATTGACTTCCATTATAAGCACATTTTTTGATTGCAAAGCCATGACACCATATAATCATGCATTTCTGATTGTTGGTGGTTTTCCCTGTTGGAAAGAGGTCAAATTTGTAATTTTTACTGTTGATCATCAGTTGGCACCATTAACCCTTTAGATAGGCCTGTGCAAAAAAAGCTTAGTTTCAAGAGTTCACACTTAGCTGATGATTGATTATAAAGCTTGTTTGGCATGCTGTCCCGGGAGAGAGCCTTGAACTCATAAGATCCTCGATCCTGGGGCTCCCTCCCATTTGCAGGGTGAGAGGGGAGTTTGAGCTCAGGTAGATCTCTAGAACTCCCCTGCTGTTTGTAGCTAATGAGCAATTAGGGATTGTTATGAAGAGATAATTACTGACTAGGAGCACGTCTATAGTGCCGATTTGGATTAGTCAATTAACTTAAGTCGCATGTTTTTGGATGGTGGGAGGAAACCGGGGGACCCAGGGGAAACCCACGCAAGCACAGGGAGAACATGTAAACTCCGCACAGAAACGTCGACTGGCTTGGTAAGGACTAGAACCAGTGACGTTTTTACTGTGAGGCAACAGTGCTAACCACTGGGCCACCGTGCTGCCCATCTAGGAAAGGAGGAGGAGTAGGGGAAGGAGGGGGTATGGAACTTTGGTTATTTATAGTGACTTAGGAATCGTCTAATTGGTGAATCATGAATTGGCTAATGCGGGACCAGCCGTGATCAATCATAAGCATGTGATCCTCTCGAAATCAGTTTATAAATAAACTTCACTTATGTATGAGTTAAATGGAGTATAACAGAAAATTAAAGTGTAAATAGGCAATGTTGTTACTAATCTTTCACATGTCCAAGACTGTGATAAAATGTAAAAAATATCCTACTTTTTATGTTGAAAATAAGTAATTTTGTGGGGGTTTTTCACCAAATCAGTGACATCATTTGTGAACTTGGCAATTAAAGAGTTAAAACCTGTAATTGTCTAAACAATTTAGTAATTTTGATCAGGACGGAGGTTGATTAACAGATTTATGCAAAAAAAAATTTTTTAATAATAATCTGATGCATTTTTACAGCAGCTTAATTCAGTGGATGTTTTCATCCCTAACATAACAAAAGGGTAGCAAATTTGCCCAGAGTGTGTCGTTGAGGTTTTTTTTTTTATTCAAAGCATTTTCCCAAAATATATGTCAAATTAAGATTTGTCACCAAAAATCATTCTGCTAGCTGAAACACAGAAAAAGTTATGGCCAAATTAAGACTCAAAATCACCAGAGTGGATGAAAACATGCCCAACAGTACCTAAGGGTTAAATCAACAAAGTTGACCAAAGTGCTAACAACAAAACAAAACAAAAAAAGTAAAAACAAAGGCATAAAACTGCATATAAAGAAATACTATAAAACAATTGTAAAAATACAGATAAATAAAATAAATAAGTCTGAGCTGTGTAACTGGATTGACAAAATCACATCTTAAATGGTCAGTTCACCCAGAAATGGGTAAAAAGTAAAAGATTTACCTCGCCATTTGCCTGCTGTCAAGTGGTTTCAAATTTGTATGAGTTTTGTTTATTCTGTGGAACACAAAAGAAGATATTTTGAAGAATGATGGAAACCAGTATTGACTCTACATGAATAGATGGTAGTAAGCAGTTTATAAATACAGCTATAAATGTGCTTAATAATTGTGTTAATGATTAACTTTTCATTACCAAATTAAGTATTGCGTTATTTGCAAACCAGTTATTTAAGAATAGTTTGTGTTTTTTAAAGATCATTCAGAATGAGTTCGTAAATGATTAATAAACTATTTAACTGAACATCTATATATCTTATTATTCAGGCATATAGTAATAGTTACTTTGTATGTTAATAAATGCTTTATTAACTCAACTTCATCCAATTTTGTGACCTAATCTAAAGTGTGGACTGTTTATGCTTTGTAAATGCCTTATAAATGACAATTAACGACTTTCCAACGTCTTGCCAGCGTCCATCACAGTACATATTGTACATATTGTACATATTGTAACTATGTTACTTACTTTAGCAAGATATATTTACCACAAGCTTTAAATGTAAACTTTAAAGAGCCCCTATTATGCATTAAAAAGGATCATATTGTGGTTTTGGGGGTCTCCAACAACAGGCTGATATGCATGCAAGGTCAAAAAACACTTTCATTGTCTTATAATATGCATTTATTTTTACCTAATTATCCCAGCGACTCCCATATGATTTGTTCAGCGATTCATTTGTTCCCAAACCCCTCCTTAGCGCAATGCTAATCTGCGCTGATTGGAGCGATGACAGTCTGTTGCGATTGGTCCAGCGTTCAGCACGAGAGAAATGCCCACCACGGCTTCAACAATATTGAAGTAGTCAGAGTGCAGTGTGTATGTGTGATATGTGCACCCAATGCAGGAATGCATTAAAGCAATGCAGTTAAACACCAGCATATTGCTCTATTCTTAACCATAAGTAAAAACAGTGACACGCATTCAGTATTACTCCACACAGTGGCAAAAGCTGAACTATTTTGAAACTTGACCGCCACACGTGTGTAGGAAAAGCTGATGGTGGCCATAGCAACGACAAACGGCAGTGGAACGCGAGCTCACAAACGCATTTAAATCCGTAAACAAAGCGGCACGCGTCGCGTTTTCAACGTGGCTTTAGACGCGATAAGAGAATATAAAGAGTTAACCAGATACAGTACAAGCGGTTACAAGTAACAAAACACAATTAAATACATAATTTGCAAGCTAGAGAAAACAAGGAGGCAACCATTTTAATCGCACTTACTTACACTTGTGAAATGGAGGAAGAAACTGGTCCATCAACTGTGTACTGTAAAGTTCCTGTCAAGCTCTGCAAAGTCCCATACATCAATAGTCTTTTCTGATCCTTCCTTTAACAAATCCCCTGTTGTAAGCGTGTAGATTGCTGAAGCACTCGTCAGAAACACAGCACAAGGCCTGGGCTATAATGCTGAGGTATTTTTGCAAAAATAAACTTCAACCACTGACTCTTCACAGTTTCATCTTTGGGTAGGAAAAATAACACAAATTTTCCCTCACACTTCCAATAATATCCAGCTGAGCACAGCGTCTTCGCGACATGATTCAACCGGGGTCTGCTATAGTGTTTTTCTTTCTGCCACTCTGTTTGTGGGCGGGGCCGGAGGTTTCAATTTTCCCGGGATTGCGCACGCAACAAATGGGCGGGGCTTAAGTTCCGTAGCGACGTCACGCCGGCACGGCTGAAGACTCGTTATCAAGACGATTCATTTGAAGCACTATGAGTCGACTCTTTTCTAGATGAATCAATAGTTTTAAACACTGCCCACTTTCAGATTTAAGCCTTAGCTGGATATTTCACTTCACTTAGAGCTGTGTTACGCACTACATGGAAGGTCATTTTCAAAAACCCATAATAGGGGCTCTTTAAATAAAAAACAAATTAGCTTTGATCAGTACAACAGTTACTGCTACACAGATGTGATACATTAGGCCAATAATGTTTGACATTTTCAGATGTATGTCCGCTACTTAATGGGCTGCAATAAATTTCTTTCAGCTGAAAAATATAAACTGTCATTTGGCTGATTCATTTATAAGGACAGATAACATGTGAAAATAAATGGAGCAACTGATTCTTTTTGAATCCCCTCTCGATCGAGTTTTGTGCAACACTTCCCGATTGAGCTCTTAAAGATATCATGAGGGAACATTAAAATGAAGAGGATATATCTCAGGAGTATCAACAGCTCAACACCAGTTTATGTTACCGTCCAGCCTATAACCGGGTCATTAAAACCACTTTTACAGTGTGCACAGGTTGCCATGGCGATGATGCAGGCTGTTGAAACATCTGTCAGCATTGTGTAACTTTTGGCCCTCGACAAGAGAATAATAACAAACCAGTTCAAAATAAAAAATATTTAGAAAATCCGTGAAGATCAGTCGATTCATCAGCAGATCACTCGAATGTCAGCTTATAGACAGACCAGCTGATCTTCGTGGGTTTAAAACACTCCAGTGTCCCTGTATCTGTGGTTATACTCAGTAAACAGTGGTGAGTTCGGTGAACTGATGACCTTCACGGCCAATCACAGTCATTTCTGTTGAGCACGTGAACACAATGGCAAATCAGCGGTGTTTAAGAACACACTCAAATGTTAGCGGGAAATGGACGTTTTTAAAATTTCCACACTGATTGGTATCAAATTCCAGTATCGTGACAACCCTATATTACAGTACATTCATAAGTTGCTGCCTGCAATAAGCAGATTTCTGAATTACACGTACACATTACCCTTTGGATTAAAATTGTTGCTTTTTTTGAATGATAATTAATTAATTTTTATTTCCCTAAACCTGACTGGGGTAAGTTTTGGGTACTAGGGTTTGATTTATTGTAAAACTGAGTAAAGACATACTACAGTCGTGGCCAAAAGTTTTGAGAATGACATAAATATTGAAAATTGGAAAAGTTGCTGCTTAAGTTTTTATAATAGCAATTTGCATATACTCCAGAATGTTATGAAGAGTGATCAGATGAATTGCATAGTCCTTCTTTGCCATGAAAATTAACTTAAACCTGAAAAAAACTTTCCACTGTATTTCATTGCTGTCATTTCAG
This sequence comes from Danio jaintianensis, assembly GCA_903798115.1. Lineage (NCBI taxonomy): Eukaryota > Metazoa > Chordata > Actinopteri > Cypriniformes > Danionidae > Danio > Danio jaintianensis. Next base: position 25,251,891 of record CAIGQV010019951.1, on the reverse strand, counting down.
GACCTGTTAAGATCATTTCAGTAATCGTCTTGTTAACTCAGGTGAGAATGTTGACGAGCACAAGGCTGGAGATCATTATGTCAGGCTGATTGGGTTAGAATGGCAGACTTGACATGTTAAAAGGAGGGTGATGCTTGAAATCATTGTTCTTCCATTGTTAACCATGGTGACCTGCAAAGAAATGCGTGCAGCCATCATTGCCTTGCATAAAAATGGCTTCACAGGCAAGGATATTGTGGCTGCTAAGATTGCACCTAAATCAACAATTTATAGGATCATCAAGAACTTCAAGGAAAGAGGTTCAATTCTTGTTAAGAAGGCTTCAGGGCGTCCAAGAAAGTCCAGTAAGCACCAGGATCATCTCCTAAAGAGGATTCAGCTGCGGGATCGGAGTGCCACCAGTGCAGAGCTTGCTCAGGAATGGCAGCAGGCAGGTGTGAGCGCATCTGCACGCACAGTGAGGCGAAGACTTTTGGAAGATGGCCTGGTGTCAAGAAGGGCAGCAAAGAAGCCACTTCTCTTAAAAAAAACCCATCAGGAACAGATTGATCTTCTACAAAAGTATGGCGAATGGACTGCTGAGGACTGGGGCAAAGTCATATTCCCCTTTCCGATTGTTTGGGGCATCTGGAAAAAGGCTTGTCCGGAGAAGAAAAGGTGAGCGCTACCATCAGTCCTGTGTCATGCCAACAGTAAAGCATCCTGAGACCATTCATGTGTGGGGTTGCTTCTCATCCAAGGGAGTGGGCTCACTCACAATTTTGCCCAAAAACACAGCCATGAATAAAGAATGGCACCAAAACACCTTCCAGCAGCAACTTCTTCCAACAATCCAACAACAGTTTGGTGAAGAACAATGCATTTTCCAGCACGATGGAGCACCGTGCCACAAGGCAAAAGTGATATCTAAGTGGCGGGTGGACAAACAAAAACCCACTAATTCTGACAAACTCCAAGAAGTGATTATGAAAGAATGGGTTGCTATCAGTCAGGATTTGGCCCAGAAGTTGATTGAGAGCATGCCCAGTCGAATTGCAGAGGTCCTGAAAAAGAAGGGCCAACACTGCAAATACTGACTCTTTGCATAAATGTCATGTAATTGTCGATAAAAGCCTTTGAAACGTATGAAGTGCTTGTAATTATATTTCAGTACATCACAGAAACAACTGAAACAAAGATCTAAAAGCAGTTTAGCAGCAAACTTTGTGAAAACTAATATTTGTGTCATTCTCAAAACTTTTGGCCACAACTGTACACAACAATGTGGCTTTTTGTTGGACTTCTGAACAATCACATTTTGTCCACTGACAGGTATCAGTGCTACAGGCTGACGTTCTGAACTATAATTACATTAAACCAGATTTTAATTGACACAAATGAATTATATTTATATAACCTCTTGGGAAACCTAAACACTAAAACTAAGTACAGTGCTATTTGGCTCTGAAACAACATTATAGCATGACAGACTGCTGGTTTGTGATGAAAGGACAAACTGTGGATAACCTTGATGAGTTTCAGATTTAGCAGATAAAGGATGGGCAAAAAGAGCCAAGAGAGACTGAACTCAAACCAACACATTTGTGTCCTGAGTTGCTAAGCCATAATGTTTGATCTTGGTAGAAGTGTATACCCAAACACTGAAAATTTGCCTTTAAAATTAGTCTGTGTCTACTACATCTTGTGAAGCATACGTTTTTTTTCCAGCATATAATTAATTAATTAATTCATTAATTTATTAATTAATTAATTAATTAATTTATTTATTTATTTTATTTCATTTCATTTCAATTTATTTATATTATTTATTTATTTTATTTTATTATTTATTTATTTATTATGATCTTATTTATTTATTTATTATTTTTATTATTATTATTTTTTATTTTTTATTTTTTTAACTTTTTGCAGCTGTTACACGTTGACGAAGCAAATGATTACATTATTTATTATGTCACTCAAGCAAACTAAACTGAAACAGAACAAATCTGCAGATGAAGGCAAAACATGAAACGAAGAACAAATGAGGTGTTAAATGAAAAACAGCTGTGCTAAACGGCTGGAAAATATGAAGATGAACGACTAAGAAAGAGTATCATTAATAATAAGATATACTCTACACTGCATAAGCACATATTTTGACATTGAAAGCACAAATATGAGTAAAATTCATTCTTTTAAATAAGATGGAAATCGGCGGTTCATTCCGCTGTGGCGACCCCAGATTAATAAAGGGACTAAGCCGAAAAGAAAATGAATGAATGAATGAATGTCATTTATTTCAGTGATAAAATGTTGAATTTTTAGCTCCATTACTTCCATTTTAGTTTCAAGCGATCCTTCAGAAATCATTCTGTCATCATATAATTCAAATCAAATCGTTTATATTTTTGTAAAAAATTGTGCATTTAATTCATGACTATTTTGATAAGTACAAAATATTTTTGCCTTTTGTAGCATTACAAATGTCTATAATTGCTATTGCATTGATCAAAATTGACAATAAAGACATTTATAATGCTACAAAAGGTTTCTATTTCAAATATATACTTTGTACTGGATCCTTTGTGTACTTTAAGCTACCAATATGAACCCTTTAAGTACAAAAGCGTGCACTGAAAGAGTACACTTTCAAAAAGTACACTTTTTGTAATTAAAGGTACATTATATAGTTATATATTCATGCGTAAAGGGTGCATATTGGTACCTTAAAGTTATATATTAGTACATAAAGATTTCATATTGGCAAATTAAAATTATATACTAGTACCTAAATGGTCCATATTGGTACCTTACATTTTTATAT
>CAIGQV010019951.1:25206238-25238559 GCA_903798115.1 Danio jaintianensis | reverse complement strand
TGTCTGTCTGTCTGTCTGTCTGTCTGTCTGTCTGTCTGTCTGTCTGTCATTCTATCATTCTATTGTTATGTCTATGGTTGTCTGTCATGCTTTTATTCTTTCAGTTTATCTGTTATTCTATTGTTCTGTGTATTTGTTCTTTCTCTCTGTTATTGCCTTAACAATCTGCTTCTCCAGTTAGCTAAAAATGAAAATTTCAAATTTCAAATTTGTATTACAGTTTTTCTCAGTCACTTTGGTTCATTTCTCAGATCAGAACTGAAATTTGCAAAACAGTAAGTGCATTTCTCAAAACAACGCATACAAATAGCAATACACCATGGATGACCTGCAAAAGCTAGTCTCTTGCTCAAAAATCTTAGTTCATCTCTCAAAACAACATTTCTGTCAATGAATGTGTCAGTGCTGTTAGAATGACGAGTCCTTGTGTCATTGTGTACAGATAAGACAGTCAAATTGCTTAGTCATGTTGTCAGTATAACAGTGTAATCCTGAGGGGTGTTCTGATGTAAACTATGGCAAAAAAAAAATGTTTTTTGCTGTTTGTTCTGTAATTTGTTGCCAGATCATGTCATTGTGATACTGAAAGGAAAAGACAGCACTGCATAGCGCAAAAACAAAAACAAAACAAAAGTAGAAATGTGAACATTGGACAATCTCCTTTCAGATGCACTTTTGTTAGAAAAAGTCAAGATTCAACTGGGAGAAATGAACCAATTGTAGACAGATTTAGAAAAAAAGTCTAATGATAATGTAAAGAAAAAAGCATTATGACAAAATATTATGACAACTTGTTCAGCCATTTTGCATGTAAAGACTTGTGCCATGAACAAACGATTAAATGTTGTGGGGGGTGAGATTATTCAACAGAGACCAAAATAATACACTTTGACCGACGTGACAGAAGCAACTGATAATGTAGGAAACATCAGAGAATTGCACATAATCATTTGCATGGATGTACAAAAGCATTTGCAACTTGTTCAAAGGAATGAGAAACTGCTTTTTTGATGTGCACAAGTGACACAATGATGTGCAGATTGAACAGGTAGTTTTGAGAATTTCAATTCTGATCTGAGAAATGTACCAAAGCCACTGAGAAAAACTGTAAAATCTTGTATTCAGTTAGCTCACGTCAAATTCAAATCAAATCCATGATTTCAAATCATTCGTAATTCAACAATGCTTCAGAGATGCCACTTGAATTAAATGTTAAACTTAATAAATCCTGCTCTAGTAGCCACCATATTAAAATGCATACACTTACTTTCAGGACTTTTTGTTTATATTCATCAAGCATGCTTTTTTGATAACTCTCAAACTGACATATTATTCTAATCCCTCCGCATGGCTCCCATAATGACATTCTCAGACTGGAATATGGCTGTGTATGCGGAGGAGCCTTGCCTTTTGCCAGATTTGCACTCGGCTTGTCCCGTTTATCAGCAGATTTATAGATGGTGTGGAAAAGCCCCCTCATTCCTATCCAGAAGTCTGGCCAATCGCTATAATACTTTCATCTCGTATTACTCCGCCACCGGGTCGAGTGCCACAGATGCCCACCCGCTGCGTAGGCAACTACACTCACTTATTATTAGGCCGTTTATTATTGAGCAGAAGGAAAATGCCAGTCGATTTGGCCACTGAGTATTATTTTCCGCACACACTAACAGCTAGCAACCCAAATGGCATCTCGCTCGCTACATCAGTCTGTGTTTATATAGCCAGGTCAACATTACATATTTTTTTTTTATTGAGCTCGTTTGTGTGTCTCGGAAAGCTTCCCATTTTAAAAAATACCATAGTGTTTTTTAACCATACTATACTAAAACCTATTATATTGTATATATTACAGTATTTACAACTCTTTGTTAATGAATGCTACATCATACTGCAGTATTAACTATAGTGAACTGAAAAACTGTCATAAATATTGTAATATACTTTAGGATTTACAGTAAACTGTGGTGGATTATACCCTGTATGTGTAGAAAACTACAGTATTGGGACATTTGTTTGTTACTATGGTTGTTGTGTTACCATAGCAACTATAGATTTAATTCAAGTACTTTTACTATAGTATGGTTCAAAAACTCTACAGTATTTACTACATCACTATAGTATATTTCCATAATGGTTATATGGTGTATTAACAACACTTAATTGATCTTGAATGCTGCAGCATACTGTCGTATTAACTATAGTGAACTGGAAAAAACTGTCATAAACACTGTGGTGTTTACTACTTTAGTGTTTACTACAGTAAACTATGATGGATTGTAGTATAATATACCTTATATGTGTAGAAAATACAGAATTGGGCAATTTCTTTATATTACTATGGTTGTTGTGTTACCATAGCAACTATATAATTAATTCAAATACTTTTACTATAGTATGGTTCAAAAACTCTACAGTATTTACTACATCACTATAGTATATTTTCATATGGGTTATTCGGTGTATTAACAACACTTAAATGATCTTGAATGCTGCAGCATACTGTTGTATTAACTAGTGAACTGAAAACCTGTCATAAATACTGTAGTATACTTAAGGTTTTACAGTAAACTGTGGTGGATTATACCCTATATTTGTAGAAAACTAAAGTATTGGGTCATTTATTTATATTATTATGGTTGTTGTGTTACCATAGAAACTATATAATTAATTCAAGTACTTTTACTATAGTATGGTTCAAAAACACTACAGTATTTACTACATCTCTATAGTATATTTTCATATGGGTTATACGGTGTATTAACAAGACTTAATTGATCTTGAATGCTACAGCATACTGTCGTATTAACTATAGTGAACTGAAAAACGGTCATACTGTAGTATACTTAAGGTTTTACAGTAAACTATGCTATAATATACCCTATATGTGTAAAAAACTACAGTATTGGGTGATTTGTTTATATTACTTTGGCTGTTGTGTTACCATAGAAACTATAAAACTAATTCAAGTACTTTTACTATAGTATGGTTCAAAAACACTACAGTATTTACTACATCTCTATAGTATATTTTCATATGGGTTATACGGTGTATTAACAACACTTAAATGATCTTGAATGCTGCAGCACACTGTCGTATTAACTATAGTGAACTGAAAAACGGTCATACTGTAGTATACTTAAGGTTTTACAGTAAACTGTGGTGGATTATACCCTATATTTGTAGAAAACTACACTATTGGGTCATTTGTTTATAATACTATGGTTGTTGTGTTAATATAGAAACTATTGAATTAAGTACTTTTACTATAGTATGGTTCAAAAACACTACAGAATTTACTATACATCCCTATAGTCTACTTTCATATGAGCTATAAGGTGTATTTACAACTCTTAAATGATCTTAAATGCTACAGCACACTGTAGTACATAATGTAGTATCCATTAGTTTTTACTGTAGTAAACTGTGGTGTATTATAGAATGGCATAAACTATATTTATGAAAGTTTGTACAGTATTAGTTTGCTTATATTACTATACTGGTCATATAAACATATAAAATATAAAAATAATATTGTCCAACTTTTTAATATAATGTTGTCCAAAAGAATTATAGTATTAACTATAATTTACTATGGTATTTTGTATAAAGTAAAGTATACTACAATATTTATTACAGTTTATTAGTTCATGCTGTAGCATTCATTAACAAAAATTTGTTAGTACTAGTATAATACACTACTATGGTTAAAAACACCACAGTATTTACTATAAATTACTATAGTGTTATTTTCATCTGGGTGTAGTAAAAATTAAAGTACTACAGTATTTATTACAGTTTATCGATTCACTTTAATTAATACTACAGTATGATGTAGCATTCAGTAATAAAGAGTCGTAAGTACTATAATATATTCAGTATAATACACTTTACCATAGTATTTACTATAAATTACTATAGTGTTTTTCCAATGGGTGTAGTAAAAATTTAAGCACTACGGTATTTATTACAGTTGATCAATTCACTATAGTTATGATGTAGCATTCGGTAATAAAGAGACATAAGTAGTATAATATATACACCTTAATACACTTTACTATAGTATTTACTATAAACTACTATAGTGTTTTTGTTTTCCAATGGGTTTAAAAAATTAAAGTACTACGGTTACCACTATGACGTCTATCAGACGTTGGATTTTGGTTGCCATACCTGATGAATAAATGTCAATATTTGACATCAATATGACGTTGGTTTAAGATGTTGGCTCGATGTTGGATTTTAGTCACTTTCCAACACAACCTAAAATCAACCAAATATCAACGTCATTTGACATTTGATATTAACATCTTATGACATTGTGTGCCTGCTGGGTTTACTCTAGTATTGTTCAAAAACACTATATTTACTACTATAGTATTTTTTTTATGTACGTACAAATGCTACAGTTACATCGAAATTAGTTTTGTGAAGTGAGATGTGAGATCAGCGTTTTGAGATTTATAATATTTACATAACTATGCTGAAAGTGCACTGTAAAAAAATAATGACAAAAAGTCAAGACAACAAATATCTTTATGTTGCTTTAACTTATTTTAATAAGTTAATCAGGTTTCAAATAAATTTTTAAAGTTATTCATTCATTCATTTTCTTTTCGGTCCCTTTATTAATCTGGGGTCGCCACAGCGGAATGAACCGCCAACTTATCCAGCATATGTTTTACGCAGCGGATGCCCTTCCAGCTGCAACCCATCACTGGGAAACATCCATACATACCCATTCACACACATACACTACGGACAATTTAGCTTACCCAATTCACCTATAGTGCATGTCTTTGGACTTGTGGGGGAAACCGGAGCACCCGGAGGAAACCCACACGAACATGGGGAGAACATGCAAACTCCTCACAGAAACGCCAACTGACCCAGCCGAGGCTCGAACCAGCGACCTTCTTGCTGTGATGCGAACGTGCTAATATTTAACTTAATATTTTTAGTCAGCTTGATTGATGTAACAGTTTGATTGTTTGAAACAATAATTATTGTGAAAAGTGCTATACAAATAAACTTGAATGTAAGTTGAGATGACTAGAAAAGTTAAGTTGATTCAGCTAAAAAATTGAAGGCAGTGAGAATTTTTTTGCAGTGTGGTTTTCCTTTTTGGACTGGATGTTTGAATGACAGCAAAGTGTTTTTGGAGCTTTAAACTGCAGATTGCATTATCGCCGCAGGCTGGAGCGTTTATGATTCTGTGAAACTCGACTCCCCCCTCCTTTTTTTCCCAACCTCTCTCACTATCGCACACAGACAAACAGCTATATATCCTCATCTGGAATATTCTTCATTGGTCTGATGAGAATAAAACCGACATGATCCGTAGAGAGTCAGAGGTCATTGTCTCACGCAGGGAGAAATCCAAACAACAGCTCTGTTAGAAAGAGGGGAAACCAGAGGACATGTGCTCCGGGCCCACAGAAACTCAGCCAGAATCTGTAGATGTCCTGTTTACAGCGCTGACAGATCAGTTTTCTGAAAGGGTTATTTTATTTATTCATTCATTTTCCTTTGGCTTAGTCTCTATTTCAGAGGTCGCCACAGCGGAATGATCCGCCAACTATTACAGCATATGCTTTACACAGTACTGGGAAACACTCATACACTCTCGCATTCACACACACACACTTATACACTACAGCCAATTAGTTTATTCAATTCACCTATAGCGCATGTGTTTGGACTGTGGGGCGACCGGAGCACCCGGAGGAAACCCACGCCAACACGGGGAGAACATGCAAACTCCACACAGAAATGCCAACTGACCCAGCCGGGACTCGAACCAGCGACCTTCTTGCTGTGAGGTGACAGTGCTAACCACTGAGCCACCGTGCCGCCCAAAACGTGATTTTTAAAATGTTTTTTCATGTTATGTTACCCTACAAAGGCAACAGACCTTAAAGGGAATATAGTTTATATTTTAAAGGGATTATATAGACAAGTGGTGTCCAAGCTTTTTCTTATGGAGGGCCAAAAATCAAACTTGATTGAGGGTGGTGGGCCGAAGGTAAATATTCCTAACTGTATTACATTCATTCATTCATTCATTTTCTTTTCGGCTTAGTCCCTTTATTAATCAAGGGTCTCCACATCAAAATGAACCGCCAACTTATCCAGCATATGTTTTACGCAGCAGATGCCCTTCCAGCTGCAACCCATCACTGGGAAACAATCATACACTCTCATTCACACACATATGCTACGGACAATTTAGCTTACCCAATTCCTCTATAGCGCATGTCTTTGAACTGTAGGGGAAACCGGAGCACCCGGAGGACACAGGGAGAACATGCAAACTCCACACAGCCAACTGACCCAGCCGAGGCTCGAACCAGCGACCTTCTTGCTGTGAGGCGACAGCGCTACCCACTGCGCCACCGCACCACCCACTGTATTACATTAAATATAATAATTAATCAGCGCGGCACGGTGGCTCAATGGTTAGCACTGTCACCTCACAGCAAGAAGGTCGCTGGTTCGAGTCTTGGCTGGGCCAGTTGGCATTTCTGTGTGGAGTTTGCATGTTCTCCCCATGTTGGTGGTTGGCAGTTCATTTCGCTGTGGTGACCCCTGATGAATAAAGGGACTAAGCCAAAGGAAAATGAATAAATGAATGAATTTTTATTACAAATTATTCATACATCTCTCATCCAAAAAACTGTATAGCAGAATTTTAGCTTTTTATCTCAAATATTTTCAAATTATATACTTTATTTTAATGGGATAGTTCACTACGAAATTAAAATTGTTTCATTGTTGTTTCAAACCTTCATGGGTTTCTTTCTTTAGTTGAACACAAAAGAAGTTATTTCTTATGCTGAAAACCTGTAACCATCGACTTCCATAATGTCTGTTTTTCCTACAAAGAAAGTCAATGGTTACAGGTTTTCGGCTCTCTTCAAAATATCTTCTTTTGTGTTCAACAGAAAAAGAAACTCATAAAGGTTTTGAGCTAATCAAAGGATAGTAAACAATGAGTAAATTTTCATTTTTGGGTGAACTGCCCCTTTAACTTGAGTGTGAAATTATAATTTTTTTAAATACTTTAAACATTTTGTTCTCCAGCCAAATTAATTATAGTTAGGACACTAGACATCTCGTAATAACAGAAAAGCAACAAAATTGGCTCAATATACATATCCATGTGAGGTGATCCTGAATATCCCCAAAACATCAATAACTCATTTTCGGTCAAAAACAAAGTTACTGCCTTTTGCACTGCAGTATTGGTATATGCAAGAAGGATAGTCAAGTAAACATGTAATACAATATGTACTTTTGGAAAGGAACACAATACAAGTGTACAATACCTTTCTTGCATTATTGTGGTGGTGTCAAACCTCAAGGTAATACTGTTCAGATATCATGAAAGTGCCCCTATTAGGCGTTTTCAAGTATTAACTTTCATACACTGTGCAATATAGCTGTTTGTAAATGCAAAATGTCTGCAAAATTTTAAAGATCATGATAAAGTGCGTAATAAGCTATTGTCTCTTAATTTGAACTGCTAAAAAGAGTTGTCAGGAATTCCAGTTTCATTTCCGTAACCAGTCTATTGCAGATTGATAACACATCCGCATAATGCCATCCTATCCTCTTCATTGGCTTCCCATTTGAATTTAAAGTGGACCTGTTATGCTCGTTTTTACAAGATTTAAAATAAGTATCTGATGTCCCTAAAGTGTGTGAAGTTTCAGCTCAAAATAACTCACAAAAAATGTTTTATAACTCTTTGAAACTGACCCTTTTAGGCTTTGATCCTAATTGTGCTGTTTTGGTGACTGTCGCTTTAAATTCAAATGAGATTGTGCTCTTTTCAAAAGAGGGCGGGGCTACAAATGCCTATGTGTCAGCATAGTGGCAGATTCAAAAACAAGACTAACGTCCTATGCTAATGAGGGAGAGATTGTCACTAATGGGCGGGGCTTCCCCCCTCTGATGACACGTACAAAGGGAGAATGTCAATCAAAGTGTTTCTGCAGACTGCAGTTTTTATCAAGTGTGATTACATAAAAAATGAATTAATCACTTTTTACCATTAGAAGCTGGTTATATTCACAAACTGCAGTCACACACCTGTGTTTAAACCCCTTATAAAAGTGATTTTTGCATAATAGGTCCCCTTTAAAAATATTTTTCTCTCTGATTTGGTCTTTTGTCCACACTGAGACAGCATATTTAGACAATTATTAAGATGATACATTTTAAAATGCTATTTTCGTATTGCAACAGAACAGAAGCTTGTGTAAATGATGATGCATTTTTAGTCATGTGACCAATTCACCAAAATGGTGGACAACATTGTACGGCAGTTGTTTTGTGTTTTGACAGCATTGTTAAAGATTAATGTCAGTTTGTACATCTCAGTTTTTATTCGGACTGGTTTTTGCAACTTTTAAAGTGATATAGTTCACCCAAAAATGAAAATTTACTCGCCCTCATGTATTTCCAAACCCAGCCGATTCGAATGTTATCACTCGATTGAATGGGAATTATCAGTGGTTATCAGCTAATAGATATGGGCCAGTAGGGGCCTTCTGTGCCTACTGGTAGGCTTAGAAGGCTGTTGTCATCCATCCACATGGTTAATCAGCTATAGATCACATACGGCTGCGGCCGGAAATTAGGCAAGGCAAGGCAAGTTTATTTATATAGCACATTTCATACACAGTGGCAATTCAAAGTGCTTTACATAAACAAGAATAAAAGAGACAAGTATAAATAAGAATAATATAAAAACAGATGACATAAACAGGAATAAAAGAAATGAAAAAGAAAAGAAAGACATAATAGTGCGATTTGTCGGACGTAGCACAGTGCTCATTCAGTAAAGGCACAGCTAAACAGATGTGTTTTAAGTCTTGATTTGAATGTACCTAATGTTGGAGCACATCTGATCATTTCTGGAAGCTGATTCCAGCGGCAGGGGGCGTAGTAGCTGAAGGCCGATTCACCCTGCTTTGACTGAACCCTTGGAATTTCTAATTTATTTGATCCTAAAGATCTGAGTGATCTATTAGGTTTGTATTCAGTGAGCATATCTGTGATGTATTGAGGTCCTAGGCCATTTAGTGATTTATAGACAAGTAGTAATACTTTAAAATCTATTCTGAATGTAACTGGGAGCCAGTGGAAAGACCTGAGGACAGGTGTGATGTGCTCTGATTTTCTGGTTCTTGTCAGAATCCTGGCAGCAGCATTCTGGATGAGCTGCAACTGTCTGACTGTCTTTTTGGGAAGGCCAGTGAGGAGTCCATTACAGTAATCCACTCTGCTGGTGATAAAAGCATGAACAAGTTTCTCTAAGTCTTCACTCTAATTCTTGCAATGTTTTTGAGATGACAGTATGCGGATTTAGTTACTGCTTTGACATGAATACTGAAACTCAGATCTGACTCCAGAATCACACCAAGATTCTTGACCTTATTTTTTGTTGTTTGACCCTTAGAGCCAAGGTACGCATTCACCTTGAGAACCTCATCTCTGTTCCCAAACGCAATGACTTCAGTTTTCTCTTTGTTTAACTGAAGAAAGTTTTGGCACATCCAACTGTTAATTTCATCAATGCATTGGCAGAGGGTGTCAATGGGGCTGAAGTCATTAACGAGAATTATTTATATTATTTATTAAATTTCCCATTAATTATATTTTCTTAACATCTACCCGAACCCTAAACCCAACCGTCACTGTAATGTAAAAACAGATCAGGATCTGGAGTCTTCTCTATTAGTATAGCTGATTAATCATGTGGATGGATGGTAACAGCCTTCTTCATATCTATCAGCTGATAACCACTGATAACGCCCATTCAATCGAGTGATAACATTTGAAGCGGGTTTCTTTATTCTGTTGAACACAAAAGAAGATATTTCGAAGAATGCTGAAAACCTGTAACCATTGACTTCCATAGTAAGACAAAACAAATACCATGGAAGTCAATGGTTACAGGTTTCCAACATTTTTCAAAATATCTTCTTTTGTGTTTAACAGAAGAAAAAAAGGTCTGAAACTAGTAAAGGGTGAGTAAACGATTATGGGATTTTCATTTTTGGGTAAATTATCCCTTTAAGGCCCAATACTTCAAACTAAATCAGAAATGCGTCAGAAATTAAGTTAACTTTGAGTTTGTTTCAGCAGTTCAAAACATCTCTCCAAAGCAAACTTAACATCTTTGAGCTACCATCGGTTTGTGTCACTTATGCAATTGGTGGGTGTGTTCTGAAACTCCGTCTTCTTTGACGTGCGATTCATAGTTCGTATCTCATATATCACACAAGAACAACATCCAAAGCAACACTAAACTAAAGTATACTACAGTGTTTACCACAATTTATCAGTTCACTATAGTTAACACTACATTATAGCATGTGTTAGCAAAGTATTGTAAATAATACATTTTGCTACAGCATGGTACAAAAACACTGTATTTAACATAGTGCCGAGAAAGTAGATGACACAGTCATCTATGTGTCTGCTAAAACACCTTGCCGGGCAGATGAGCATCTGACTCAGGCTTTACAACATATTTCAAGATGGCTTAAGTTGTCTCATTTAACGTTAGATGTCAAGGAAGCAGTTTCTATGTGCTTCTCCATAAGAAATAGGCCGGCAAAGGATACATTTGAGGTGCTGATTAAAAATAAAGTTATTGAAGAAGTGAACGAATTCAAGTATCTTGGCATAACTCTAGACATGAATTTAAAATTTGATAGTCATGTTAAAAATATGTGTAAGAAAGTCAAGCCAAGTCTAAACTGTTTTCGTTTTATTAGAAGATTTTTAACATATCAAACTGCAAAATTATGCATGCACACAATGATATTCTCACACTTGTCGTATTGCGTTACATCATGGTCACAAGTCTCTTTAACCACATTGAAGCCTATTGATTCGATACATAAACAAGCAATTAAAATTATGGACTTAAAGCCTATGCGATGGCATCATTGTGGGGTTTTATGTAAGCGTAACCTTTTTAGTGGGTGGCGCAGTGGGTGGCGCTGTCGCCTCACAGCAAGAAGGTCGCTGGTTCGAGCCTCGGCTGGGTCAGCTGGCATTTATGTGTGGAGTTTGCATGTTCTCCCCGTGTTGGCGTGGGTTTCCTCCGGGTGCTCCGGTTTCCCCCAAAAGTCCAAAGACATGCGCTATAGGTGAATTGGGTAGGCTAAATTGTCCGTAGCGTATGTGTGTGAATGAGAGTGTTTCCCAGTGATGGGTTGCAGCTGGAATGGCATCCGCTGCGTAAAACATATGCTGGATAAGTTGGCGGTTCATTCCACTGTGGTGACCCTTAATTAATAAAGGGACTAAGCCGAAAAGAAATTGAATGAATGAGTAACCTTTTTAGTTTTGATAGTTTTATTAAATTTAATTATCTTAAATTGTTTTTAAATGTTTAAATATCATGTTCCAATGCTGTTTTCTGATCTAATCAGTAGACATCACATAGACATCACATAGACTCTCACAGAGTCACACGAGCAACTGATAATGGTGACTGTCTTGTACCAAAGTGTTAGACCTCTTTTGGTCGATCTGTTTTCTCTGTTAAGGGAACCAAATTGTGGAATGATTTACCTGTTAGCCTAAAATTAGAAAGTAATATAAATGTTTTTAGTAGTGTACTTAAAAAGTGGTTAAAAACAAAACAGCAGTGTTTGCACAAATGGTCTACTATTAGTTTGTTTGATCATGGCGCCTTTGCTTTTGCCTTATAGCAATTCTATGTAAAGAATTATAATGTTATGTATATGTAAAATGTTTTATATTCATTTGATGTCAAGCCTCCCGTGGACAGTGTTGGGAATTAGCAGGTCTGCTAAAACACTTAAACAAATGCATTTGGTTGTCCAGTGTAATTGTGATGTTCATGTCAAATAAATAAATAAATAGATAAAAGTTGTCGGAAGCAAATGGTCATCAGTTGAAATCGCAAAAAATGTGCCCAGGTTGAACGTTTAGCTTTTTAATGAAAAAAATAACAAATCTTTTACATTTTTTGTTCTTTTCCCTGCTGAAAAACCCAGCTTAAACCAGCCTAGGATGGTTGGCTGGTTTTAGCTGGTCGACCAGCCTGGTTTTAGAGGGGTTTTGGCTCCCAGTCTGGCTAGGCCGGTCAAGCTGGTTTTAGCTGGTCATCTCCCAGCCTGACCAGCTAAGACCAGGCTGGAAATGATTGGAAACCAGCCTGGAAATGGCCAAAACCCCTCTAAAACCAGGCTGGTCGACCAGCTAAAACCAGCCAACCAGCTTAGGCTCGTTTAAGCTGTTTTTTTCATCAGGGATACCAAATGTTGATTGCATTAATTCAATAGTTGATTTGTGGTTATACCATGATTTAACCGCAATCACAAATATCCATGATTTTGGGTTATTTATTGGTAGTAAATCTGTATAAAACATTACAGTATGAACTTTTGCCATAATCCAAATAGAACAATCCTCAAAATGTACACACTATAGCTAAATTAATGCTATATATGATGGCAAACTCGAAATTGTTTGTAACAATGCATTATTATTAGAGGAAAAAAACACACATTAGGAGAATGTATTAAGTTAATGTTCTTAACTTAATCTCCAAAAGTTTTTTAATGTTCGCAGGTCCAAAAAGAAGTCATAAATGAAGAAACCCTATATATTTCTTCCATTCCTGCACTGCAATTCTCCAGAGGAATGAACAAAGTACGAGTTTCATTGTACTTGTACACATGATAATAAAGCTCTTGAACTTGTTATTTGAGAACCCAGTGACACAAGCTCATGACATCTGGATGAAACCCGGAGAACGTTCTAGGCCGTGAGTGCAAAAACTAGTCCTGTAAAACCATCAATCAAGCATCTCTGATTCGGCATGCGCTATCTTCGCCAGTACAATTCAACAATATGCATTTGGGCCTTGTAACCTCTACAGATGGCTTTGATAGAAATCAATTTATCGTCTGTTGTAGCATTGCTAAGCAGCTGAAGTATTTGTTCCACGGCTCGTTCAGGATGCAGTGTGTCATTGTTGTCACAAGGAGGCGCACCAGATTGAACAAAAACACACAGTGGGAATGTTGGTTTCAATTCTCTCAAAATAGAAGTGCCAGTTCATCGTTTTTTGCTTTGTTTCTTAGGAAGGAGTCGCTAAGCGTAAGGAACTGCATACACATGGTACAAATCAGTGAGTAAAAACAGATCGTCAGATTAATTAGCACGTCACACGATTAGCTTGAGGCTAGGCCAGTGTGCAAATGGTTCAAGATAGTCGAGCTAGCCTTTGTTTGCTTTGTCTCAAGTCATGAAAAGTGAAGTTACGAATTTTTTAGTCACATAAAAAAACACTTGGTAAATACTGTAGTGTTTTTGAACCCTACTCCAGTAAAGTACTTGAATTAAACTGTTGTGGTAATTTTACAGTTGCTATAGTAACACAACAACTACAGTAATATAAACAAATGACACAACACTAGGTATATAATACCACATGGGACACTGTAGTAAAACCTAAAGTATACTACAGTATTTATTACAGTTTATCAGCTCATTATAGCTGGAGTAGTACTGGTGTAGCATACTGGTGTAAATACTATAATAAATACTGATACACTATTTACTATTAAATACTATAGTATTAACTATAGACCATTTCAATGTGGTGATGTCATTGGCCCATGAACATTTCCTTCTTGTTATCATACTACTTCATAACTGTAGCAAGAGGCGATTCAATCATAACTTGATGTTAAAACAGCTACCATAACATTATTTATCACTATGTGGCTCTTTTTGGATTCTCGGAAGCTATAGAAATTAAAAATGTAAAACAGGAAATACGTTGGGACCATTGTTTTTGTTTACATCCCTCAAAATGGTCTATACAGGTATATGTTTGTTATGGGGTACATTAACTAATGATGAGCATATGTTACAGTTACAATACAGCTGTTCATTTTCATAATGATAACAGATTCAACTTGTTTTTAATAATGTATTATATTTTGAGAATTCATACTTTATGCATTTATCATTGTTAGTTTATGTTAGTTTTGTTATGTTAGTAACATTAACTAAAGAAGTTAATGCTAGCAAATAGAAACTTAAAATTGGCACTGGTGGTTCGATGAAGAACGTTTAAAATCCATTATTGTTGAAGAACTTTTCTCCGAAGTTTCTTCTAATACTGTGAAGTTCCATTTACAAATACTATAGTAATAGTTATACTATAGTGTACTATAAAAACTATATGTTTTTGAATAATACTATAGATATAAATGTATTAGGGTGACACGGTGGCTCAGTGGTTAGCAATGTCGTCTCACAGCAAGAAGGTCGATGGTTCGAGTGCCCGGCTGGGCCAGTTGGCATTTCTGTGTGTAGTTTGCATGTTATCCTTGTGTTGGTGTGGGTTTCCTCTGGGTGCTCCGGTTTCCCCCACAGTCCAAAGACATGCGCTATAGGTGAATTGAATAAACTAAATTGGCCGTAGTATATGTGTGTGAATGAGTGTTTCCGAGTACTGGGTTGCAGCTGGAAGGGCATGCGCTGTGTAAAACATGTGCTGGATAAGTTGGCGGTTCATTCCGCTGTGGCGACCCCTGATGAATAAAGGGACTAAGCCGACGGAAAATGAATGAATGAATGAATAAATATAAATGTATAACCCAATATTACACTTAAATAAACCATAGTTTACTGTAGTAAAAACTAAAGTGTGCTACAGTTTATCAGTTCACTGTAGTAATACTACAGTATGCTGTAGCATTAATTAACAAAGTGTTGTAAATATTATAATATTTACAGTATAATACACTTTACTGCATTGTTCAAAAACAGTATTTACTATAATTAACTGGAGTGTTACCAACTTCTTACCGTTACCAACTTTTCTTTTGTGTTTACAATTTACTTACTATTTTTTTCACCTACAATTTTTCTAATCGCTATCCTCGTTTCAATAAAAATTCAGGGCACACTGACCCAACAATCTTAATCTCAACAGTAAGGGAGGGCGCTCTCTCTCTCTCTCTCACCCGGAGCGTATGTGTTACAGTTCAATACTCATAAACCCAAGGGCTGTAACTACCCTAGACTGTTGAGCACATGGCTATTAAGCATTTAATCAGATTAAGGGAGATGGGTTAATATCCCTCTCATGGAGCGCTAAATATAGTATATTCAAAGTGCCGCTTAACGAGAGGATAACGTTAGCCCTGCCCAGACCCTTACGGTAACACGCCCTCAGACCCAATTTCTCATCCAGTCAGACCTGGAGGCCAAGCTACTGTAAGCTAGTGCACGTACACCAGAGAAGCTACTATTAGATAAGTTGGCATCCATTGCTACATAGCTCTGCTTACTTGAATTAGGGCTGCATTATACTGGAAAAAACTGACATTGCAATATTTTGTTATGTTTGACATGAATATAATTGCACAAGATGACTCTATTTGGAAATAATTCACAATTTTGCATTGATTGGGATGATTTTTTTTCAAAATGTACAAAAGTATTTAAAAATATACAAAATAAAGTAAATTAAAGGAGACCTATTATGCAAAAATCCCTTTTATAAGGTGTTTAAACACAGTTATGTGGCATCGGTGTGTGAATATAGCCAGCCTCTAATGGTAAAAATGAATTAATTCTACTTTTTTTAATCACACTTGATAAAAACAGTCTGCAGAAACACTTTGATTGACATTCTCCTTTTGTACGTGTCATCAGAAGGGGAAAGCCCCGCCCATTAATGATGATCTCTCCCTCATTAGCATACACAGCCCTAAGTGAGAAGCAGCCGTCCGCCATTATAGTGTTTTCACACCATACCTGCCAAAGATAATAGCCTCTTTCACACAGTGATACCGGTAAATATCCGGAAAATTTCCGGAACGACTTTACCGGTAAATAAAAAAAAAAAGCTCTGTTCACACAGGCAAGGACGTTCCGGAATTTTTCCAGAAAAGACCATTCACACATCCATTCCAAAATACCGCAAAATTCTGACATCATTAACCAGAAATGCCCTCTAATTGGCTGCGCTTGTATTTGTAAACATAAAAGGGGTCGGCCTTTGTTGATGGCTTCACTTTTGTTTAAAGCTTTAGCATACATGCAGCTGCTTTTGTCCCAGAGAGGCAGAAGCGCTAACTGGGGCTAAATGTTTACACATTACAAATTCTGTGGATCTGTGGATGGATAAATATCGTGAACAACTTCAATGTAAACATATGGAGGAACACTTTTGCATGTCGAGATGTACATTTGTTTGTGTGCTAGCACTCACTGGAGCACTCCTTCACGTGCACGAGCGTCACGCAGCTGAACGCAGGGCTTGCAGGTAAACTCACAGCGGTTTATCATAAGCATTTTATCGACAATTTTCTTCCAGCGATGGCATCAATAATGAACATAGAAACAATATCTGACTAACAACTAGCAGCTAAATGTGTCTGGAAAAGTGTTCAGAGGCTTTTATTTTCATAAACAGCGCGGATGTAAATGCGTCAGAATGTTCTGATTGGCTGGAGTAGACGTCTCACGTCAGCTGTTGCTTTTTCCGGCAATTTTCCTTCTGCGTTCACACAGAGCAGCATTCCGCCAAATTACCAGTAATGTTACAACTTCTCTTCCTGGAAAATTGCCGGAATGAATTTACCGGTATTTTCAAAAAGGGCCTGTTCACACATGATCCCTTTCAGGAAAATTGCTGTTACTTTTAATAACTGTCGAGTTTTAGGATGCACAAATTAGCACTATAGTCTCCTGACGTCTTTTGACACTTTTTTACAGAGATAACGTTAGTCCTGTTTTGAAATTCTTTCTTTTGTCTTTCTAGGCCAAGGGAAGTCATTCATTCATTCATCAATTCATTCATTTTCCTTTGGCTTAGTCCCTTATTTATTAGGGGTCGCCACAGCTTATGTTTTACACAGCGGATGCCCTTCCAGCCGCAACCCAGTACTGGGAAACACCCATACACTCTCATTCACACATGCACACTACAGTCAATTTAGTTTTATCCAATTCACCTATAGCGCATGTGTTTGGACTGTAGGGGAAACCAGAGCACCTGGAGGAAACCCACGCCAACACTGGGAGAACATGCAAACTCCACACAGATGCCAACTGACCCAGCCGGGACTCGAAACAGTGAATTTCCTGCTGTGAGGCGACAGTGCTAACCACTGAGTCACCTACCAGCTAATTCAGGAAATATTTAAATTTTGCATGGCCATATGAATATCAGCAAACCAACTAAGACTGGTTTAATCTTTATTTTTCTCATCAGCAGGGCTCCTGAAGCAAATATGGAACGGTTGGAGAAAGATAAAAACAGAGACTCAACCTGAAGATACCAGTGCAAATCAAAAGGTAGAAAATAGACCATTTTGAGGGATGTAAACAATAACGATGGTCCTAACGTATTTCCTGTTCTATATTTTTAATTTTCATAGCTTCCAAAAATCCAAAAAAGGCCCCCATATTGATAAATAATGTTATGACAGCTGTATTAATGTTAAGTTATGATTGAACTGCCTCTTGTTACTGTAATGAAACGGTTTGACAACAAGCAGGAAGTGTTTACGGGCCAATGACTTTACCACTTTGAAATGGTCTATAGCAGCAATCCCTAATGATCTACAGAAATCAGCAGTTTTTTAAGCATATCGTTGAGTCTTTATATTAATAATGTAAACGTGTGTAAATATCTATTGAATCAGTTATTATATTAATTATTATAGCAATATTAAATAACAGTGCAAATGTTTAGAGGATTTATTTACGTTTTCTAGATATATATCTTATGAGAGCTTTGACTACTAAACAAGTGGATCTAATTGGATCTGCATTGTATACCTAAAATAAGTTAAAAGGTGACTTTTTTAATTTCATGTCTTAATTTTTTAGTTACTATGCTCTCAAAATCATCAAATTCTGAGTAAATTACTGTGTAATTAAGTTACGTTTCAGAAAAAGTAATTAAAAAAGTCGTGGATCTAATTGGATCTGCATTGTATACCTAAAATAAGTTAAAAAGTTACTTTTTTAATTTCATGTCTTAATTTTTTAGTTACTAGCCTCTCAAAATCATCAAATTCTGAGTAATTAAGTTGCGTTTCAGACAAAGTAATTAGAAAAGTCGTGGATCTAATTGGATTTGGATTGTGTATCTAAAATAAGTTAAAAAGTTACTTTTTTTATTTAATGTCTTAATTTTTTTGTTGCTAGCCTCTCAAAATCATCAAATTCTGAGTAACTTACTGTGTAATTAAGTTACGTTTCAGACAAAGTAAAAAAGTCGTGGATCTAATTGGATCTGCGTTGTATACCTTAAAAGTTAAAAAGTTGATATTTTTATTTCATGTCTTAATTTTTTTGTTATTACTATGCTACTATGCTCTCAAAATCATCAAATTAATTTTTTTTTAATTTGCATTCTTATTTATTTGTTTATTTATTACAAATTTCTGTGCAGAATATAACAAAACATCCTGCCTGGCTCTGCTAATCAGAAAGCACGAAGAGGAGAAAGTAAATGAAGGAGAGTTGTGGACAGTTGGAGCGATTTCACATCTACGCCAACATGACGCAGGCTGTAATAAATCTGCTTGCACTGTACGCTGCTTAGCCAACAGTTACAGGTCTGCTGAGAGAAGTAAAGTTGCCAAAGTACATTAAACACACAAGATTACGCGTAGAAATCATTAAACAGGTAGATCGGTGCATTCCATAGCCAAACAGACTGACCATCTGCTACTGTAAAGAGACTTAAAGGGATAGTTCACCCAGAATTGAACCTCATTACCTCATCATTTATATTTGTTGAACACAAAAGAAGATATTTAGAAAAGCTGAAATTTATTCACTCAACTTAATTTTGTTTTGCTTTGGCTTAGTTATATTTTATTTACTTAATTCTCTTAGTATTTTCAACTTAAAACGTTGAGTTTTTAACCATTTTTTAAAGTGTAGCAGGTTTTCTCAACTAGCAATAACACTGACAACCAAATACACGTTTTATTAATGGATTTTACTTTGAATTGATCAATTACACACAATGTACTTACAATATAATCGTCTTTACAAAATTCTAAAGTAATTTTCCAACACAATTCTTGAGGTTTTTTTGGGACAACGTAATTGTTTTATGTTCAATCCACTTAAATTTGTAAAAACGATTAAGCTAACTTAATCAATTTGTGTTGGGACAACATGACGGAATTGTGTGGAACCCAGAAATTTTTACAGTGTGTTTCTAAGTTGAGGCAATAAACACTCTAGTTAAGTCAACTTACAGATTACACTCGAAAAAATAACTCATTGGATGAACTCAATTTAATTAAGGGCAGGATTTCCATCAAATAAATTTGTTTAGGAGCAACAAAAAAAAAAACTATTTGCACAATTAAATGCAATTGAGTTGGTCCAACATGATTTTATCAAATAAAGGTTTAAAAAATTTTTTATTTTTATTTAACTTAAACCCAAAGGTGTGATTAATATCATGTATGTCCATTATGTGTCGTACATTTCAAAGTCTCTTAGTTTTATTTGAAGTCATCCTAAATTAACTAAAAGAGACATTTTTAAGCATATTTCATTAGTTACGTATATAGTTGATTGAGACTGATCTCAGAACTCATTTTAGGACAGTTATTACTCACTGAGCAAAGCAACAAACTGCATTTTTGCTAATTAAGCATGGCTGCTTCTGCAAGGTGATAATCTCAAAACTCAACGCATTACATGAAAATCTTCTAAATCTTCAAACTAAAGTGAAGATTAAACTCTTAACAAGTCTTTCTACTAACTTTAAACACCTAAGATCACTCTTATTGCCAACATTTTCTTAATTCAATCCCACGCAAAGCATGCTGGGAACTACAAATCCCCTAACCAGGTAGTTGGACCAACACAATTCCTTTATGTTGTCCCAACACAAAACGCTTAAGTTAACTTAATGGTTTACAAATATAAGTGGACTGAACAGAAAACAAATAAGATGGCCAAATAAATGACAAGAATTGTGTTGTTTCAGCTCATTTAAACAGGTAGTTTGAACAAGCAGCAGTAATTTTTTTTGGGTGTATAGAAACAGTGAAAACTTACCATGTTAGTTTGTTTTAACCCGTTATGTTCCCAGTCTGTCATTTCAGCATGAATTGACTGAAGGGGAACTTCACAAGTTGTTTCAACTTACAAAATAATGTTAAAAAAACTAAAATGTGGAATGATTTCATATGCTTCCATAGTCGGAAAACTAAATCACTATGGAAGTCAGCTACTGTAGCACCATTTTTCAAAATATCCTCTTTTGTGTTCAGTAGAAGATAGAAATTCTGATTTTGAACAAGTGAAGGGTGAGAAAATGAAGAGAGAATTTAAATTTTTGGGTGAACTATCCTTTTAACAGTTCAGATAATGAATCATTGCAACAACAAATGCTTGTTTCTTATTTGTATTAGTCAAGGTTTGTTAAGTCTTGCTTTTAACCAGCAAAAATATTCAAATAACACAACAAATGCTTGTCCTTTTTTTAACAGGGAATAAATTAAACTGCTCATTGTGGCCTTGTTTATCATTCTGTATATTGGTTTTGTTAAAACCACAAAAAAGGAAGAGATAACCTAGTTTAACAAGAATTCAGGGTCATGTAGTGCTGTTTTTTTATTTATTTATTTTGCTAACAAACCTCACTGAGGCAGTGTCATTTTTAAAATCACCATTTAATGACTCAGTCATGTTTGCAAATACATGATGCATCGCAATATTGACACTCCGAATTTCACGTCTGAATTCACATACAGGTTTAATTTAGAAGTTAAAACACACACATACACTGAGACATTCATCATTCTGTGGCCACCCAACCGTAATGACTCAATATGAAAATGTACACCAACACTGCTTGAGAATTCGCTGCACTAATGCTAGGTCGGGGTTTTCTTTCGACACATTAAACACAACATTACTCTTCACAGCATTAGAATAAGGTCCTAATTGAGACCTCAGCACAAACATCACAATGTACAAAAATAGAAGAATCAGTAGAAAAATAAGAGATATGATTATATATATGAGTGAGAATATGGAAAGAAAATGTCCATTTCTGTATGATCAGTTTGGGTGAATCTAGCTGTTTAGTAAATCTCAGGCCTTGTCCCAGATTGCAGTCAGACTTGGGACAGCCATTGCGTGCATGTGATTATTAGGTGTCCCGTTTTTGGACTTTTAAGAGTGCACATCATTTTTAATGAACGGATTTTCATATTCATACGAATTAGCCACTAAACTGACAAAACATAAAATAGTTACGATTCCTCGTGAGATCAGGCTGGATTTTGCCAAGTGGATTACTAACAGGCAGTCTATGCAACACTACACAATGTGTAGATGCAAAGAAGGGACTGGCTTTAGGAAAGCACTTCCGACAAGGCCTTAAAGGTATAGTTCACTCAAAAAAACAAACACAAAATATTCTTCTCCTGAAGATGTTTTGAAGAAAGCTTGAAACTGTTAACCATGAACTTTGATACAAAGCAAAACCTCCGGTATTAAATGCAGTGTTTATATAGTCTTACTCAGAGTAATACAACATTAAACCAACACTGCCATCAGGATTATATAACACTCACAGTGTTAATTTAACACTGGAGGATTTGCTGTGTAGTGTTTGTTTTTCCTACTAAGGATGTCAGTGGTTATCAGTTTTCAGCTTTCTCCAAAATATCTTCTTTTGTGTTTAACTGAAGAAAGAATCTCATAAAGGTTTATAACCATTTGAGGGTGAATAAATGTGAGTAAATAAAATTTTTTGAGTGAACTATCCCTTTAGGAGATATCAGCTCTAGATTCAGACTTGCAATGTTAATTAAGTATGGACTGCATGTAGATGCTCTTACGTCAAGTATTGTTGTTTCACAATCTTGAGGAATCTCACAAATATCTTTGGTATATGTTCTTCTTTGTCTTCTTCCCTTGTATATGCATTTCCGCTGTGCACTGCTGCTTCTTTTCTGGTCTTAATCCCCCAGGTTATGCAGGTCAGATGTGTCAAAGGTATAATCTCTAGATTTGGTGGCTGTGTGATAATTAGGCCCGAAGAAAGACGCCAGGTAACCTGGATATAACAACAACAATTTGGTCTTAAACAACTTTCGTTAATTCTCTTCCTGTTCAGCCTCGACCTGTTTTACCTCTGTGCCTTAGATGTAATGGCATTGCCCCGGACGATTTAATCTGAGCTAAGCCAGCGCTGAGCCAACAATACATTAAGGTCAGTTCAAATGAGACAAGAAGCTGTGAAAAAACTCTGCCTCGTACCCTGATATACTAATATCTTGCCTGTGTCACTTTCTAATAGACACCACAATTCTCACTGTAGCGGTACCCAATTGACACGTTATAAAAAACAGATGGTAGTTCACGATCAGATTCATCATCATTCGTTTGCTATTGTACACTACCCACAGTCATACAGTTGAAGTCAAAATTATTAGCCCTGTGATTTTTCTTTTTCTTTTTCAAATATTTTCCAAATGATGTTTAACAGAGCAATGAAATTTTCACAATATTTCCTATAATATTTTTTCGTCTAGAGAAAGTCTTGTTTGTTTTATTTCGGCTAGAATAAAAGCAGTTTTACATTTTTTAAAAACGATTTTAAGGTCAATATTATTAACCCCTCTTAAGCAGTATATTTTTTCGATTGTCTACAGAATAAACCATCGTTATACAAAGCCTTGCCTAATTACCCTAAATTGCCTAATTAACCTAGTTAAGCCTTTAAATGTCACTTTAAGCTGAATACTAGTATCTTGAAAAATATCTAGTAAAATATGATGTACTGTCATCATGGCAAAGATAAAAGAAGTCAGTTATTAGAAATTAGTTATTAAAACTTATTATGTTTAGAAATGTGTTCTTTCCATTAAACAGAAATTAGGATATACAGGGGGGCTAATAATTCAGGAGAGCTAATAATTCTGACTTCAACTGTATGTTACCAGCCTGATCTCATGAGGATATGTTACTATTTTTTGCATTGTCAAAAAAGTGGCTAATTCATACGATTTCATTCCTATGAAAACATATGATTTTTAAAAGGAGGCGTGCTCCCAAACCCCACCCCTAACCCTACCCCTCATTGGCTGATAAGCAAATCGTACTAAAATGTACGAATGAGATCGTAGACATTAATTAGCCACTAAGTCTAAAAGTTAGGAACTGCAGTGAGATTGTGTTGAATGTTACTGCAAAAAAGACATCTTGACCAACATACTTTGGGGTCATTCACAGAGTGACTTTGATTTTCAGTTTAAGGCACTTAATTGATAATCTATTTTCAGCAGGGGTGTCCAGACTTCCTACTGGAGGGTCACTGTGCTGCTGTGTTTACCTCCAACCAGCTCAAATACCAGTCTTTTAGCCATGCTTGTTGAGAATCTCTGTATGCATCCTGCTGTGTGCTGCTGCCTTGATGAAGGCTTGAGAGTGAAAAGTTCTGTGTGTGCCTTGTCCAGTGTTGGATACACAGTTTTTTTCTGATTTTTTTCTTGTTTGTTGATCTATTTGTGTTTACTAGATGCATTTGATTTACTTAATATGATTTTGGTTGAGTTATTAATTAATTCTTTCTGTTGCCATAAATTTTTTGTTAAGACACATGATTTTTTGCTTTTAAATTAATTGAGGATTTTTGACTCGCATGTCCTTTTTGTTATTCAACCCCTCCCTTAAACAAGTACTTTAAACGTGGGGCCGTGAAAAACTCTATACGAATCTTGCCTGTGCCACATTCTAATAGGACTCCTAATTCTTACTACAGTGGAACCAAATTGTCACCTTGTAACAAACAGATTGTAATTCATGATTAGTTGAGCTTAAAAAAATAGAGAATTGGGTTTTTGACTCTAGTGTCCTTTTTATGTTACTAAACCCCTCTCTAAACGAGCACTTTAAATCTGGGGTTCGTAATAGAAATGGGAGCTCGTCCGGGATCAAAATAATTGTTGTTGTTTCCTGAGAGTTACTACCTTGTTGCGGTGAGCAGATTTTGTTTGCCTGATGCCTGCCCGGGTTAGTTAGAGTGAGCCAATAGGCTGTGCTTAGCACTCACTCTGGCTACAGCAGGGGTGACCAACCCTGTTCCTGGAGATCTATCTTCCTGCAGATTTCATATCTTGCAACCCATATTAAACACACCTGCCTGTAATTATCATGTGCTGTTCAGGTCCTAATTAATTGGTTCAGGTGTGTTTGATCAGGGTTGGAGCTGAATTCTGCAGGAAGGTAGATCTCCAGCAACAGGGTTGAGCACCCCTGGGTTATGGCTTACTGTTTATTGATTTTGTTTATTATTTTAGTTAGTTGTTTTTGGAAATATTCGGGGGAGAGGGTAATCTCTTAATTAGTAACCTCTGAAGAAAGTCTTCATTTGAGCTTCATTAGCGTTACTCTGCAGGAAAGTAGCCCTCCAGGAACAAGTTTGGACACCCCTGGTTTTGGGTATTTGTTTTCTACGAGGAAATCCTTGGCTTGAGATAAGTGTCCATTGATTTCAGTCCTTTATATTTGACATGAGCAGTGAGCCTCAAAATACTTCCCTTGCAATTTCAACACAATTTGCAGGATCTCTTTGATTCTTAAAGTACGTCTATCACACATAAATGCAAAAGATAGTCCCTTTTTTGTCCATGCTACTCTCCGTAGAGTCTCCATGCTGTTTCCTTTAAGCCAGGGTTGTGCTTTTGTAGTCCTGGCACTTAGCCATGGAAAGCCTAGGTAGAACGTGCTGCTCGATGGGAACCGATCCAAGTTACCTCACTCTCCCTCCCTTTCTGTCTTTCCGCTCGCTCGAAGCTTCTCCTTGCGACGAGCTGCCAATTGGGAAAGTCTCACGCTGTGGAGCACACAAATACAGACTCATTGGATGAGTGCTCTAATTGGACATGCTGTGGTTAGTTAACCATCGGTCAGTTGCAGGGCAACCATGGGGAGAATGTATGCGTGGGTTGGCAGGTGTACATCGGCTGCACCTGAGCAATGTAATAATTGCTAAAGTTGCCATCAGCTATGTACGGTGCAGGCTGATAATAGCAAGTGACGTTAGCCACATTGGGAATCACATTCTGCTCCGCTAGAACGCGTACCGCCAACATGGTGATGAGACTCAGAGTCTGTCGCCGCTCATGTCCCATCAGGCATACAGTACTTTCATTGACCACGCTATGCAAGGTGGTCAGGTACTCGTACTTCCGGTCCTCCAATCCCACAAAGTGATTCTGCAGATAGGACTCCAGCTTTCGCCTTTGCTCTGCCACGTCTGAGAAATCGATGAAGAATCTGGAGCACATGTAGCGTTCAAGAAGCTTCATCTCGGCTTCGGAAGCAGCGCGGAAACCCCGAACCAGCAGGTGGCAGTATTTCAGCAAGCCACCGCCACGGATCTCCTCTGGATTTCGCGTGCAGATTAGTTTTCGCTGCAGGTGGTCCAAGGCTACGTTGAAGTCTCCGTAAACGCTCTCTCCCACAATGGAGGGGTGGAACGTCTTGGCCATAGGGTTTTCAGAGCACTCGTAGAAGAGGAGGAGGGAGTCCAGGCGTATCTGGAAGGAGTCAACGCTGAACTCAAACTGACGCCGCAGGGAATCCACAAACTTCAGCTCCACGTTTTTCCCGCTATTGTTGGAGAGGGAGATTAGACTCCATCGGTCTGAATCGTTACACACTTTCACCATCTTCTGCACATAAGCCTCCTGAGGAAAGAGGGTTTGGAGAAAGACAATGTTAGTGAAAAGCCAATACAAAGATTTGGTCAATGAAAATGTGTCATTGAACATACAGTAGTCAACATTGGAAGTGAGCCAAAACCTTTCATCAAAGTTGTCCTGAAACTATTGAACAGCCATTCAAATTTTGAAAAACGTTGTCGATCCACTTTAAATGTTGACTATTGTATGTCTAAAGGTGCGCATGTTGGGGTGTGTAAGTGAACAGGAATAATTCTTGAATTTATTTTCATTGGTTGCCTGTATTACTGAAACATGTGCAAGCATCAAAAGGTATAGTATAGTATAGTATAGTATAGTATAGTATAGTATAGAAAGGTATGGTTCACTCAAAACTGAAAATTATGTCATCATTTACTTGAACACAAAAGAAGATATTTTGAAGAAAGCTGGAAACCTGTAACCACTCCATACTTCCATAGTATTTGTTTTTACCACTATGGAACCACTTGAGGGTAAGTAAATAATTTGTAAATTTTCATTGTTGTGTGAACTATCCCTTTAAGTGAAAGTGAGTAATTCTTATATTTATTCCCCTGAGTTTCCTGTATTATTGAAACGTGCTGCAAGCATCACTTACAAGCATCTGGTTAATAACAAGACTACAAATGTATAAATTTCCGACTGTGAAGTCACTTTGCATATTCACCAAAGACACTCTATTCCATTTAATTAGATAGTGCTGTATCAGCTTCATTTGCATACATGAAAATCCATTCTTCCTTTGCATACACTGAGTAGAGAGAGGTGAAAGCGGATCCATCGTAAATTGGTTTAGAGAAATCCTCTTTGTAGTAGAAACCAGCGTTTTTACTACCAGCGCCCTTATCTTATTGCAGCTTAAAACTAATATAACACTCTCTAGGGCATGTCTAGGTCCAGTCAATGTCAAATTACAGCCCTACCCTGCACTTCCCCTTTATTTAACCTATGAAGCATATAAAATTATATCACTTACTAAGTAGTCATTTAGCCGAATCTCTCTTATCCGAAGTGGCAGTGCACTTAAATTAAGGACAGTCCCGATGGAGTAACATAAGGTTAAGTACCATGCTCGAGGGTGTAGCAGCGATGAATCAACCCCTGGAGAGTTTTCAATTACTATCCAGGAGTTTACTTAAAAATGCATCTTAAAGGGACACCTACACTGTAAAAATTGCTGGGTTGATGCTGTCCCAACACAAATCGATTAAGTTAACTTAAGTGATTTTACATATTTAAGTGGACTGAACATAAAACAATTAAGTTGTCACAAAAAAACCTCAAGAATTGTGTTGATTCAGATCATTTTAAGTAAGTATGAAAATTCTGTCATCATTTACTCTCCTATAAGACTTTGATATATCTTATGTATACCAAACACAAGAAAGAAACTCAAAAAGATTTGGAACAAGTGAAGAGCAAGAAAATAACAAAAGTTGCATTTTTTGTGTGAACTATCCCTTTAAACTCAGTCTAAGCTGTTTTCTAGATCTGGTTTAGCTTTACCACAGATCAGCTAAAAATGAGCACTGTAAAACTAGCAATAAAACTAGTTTAAACACAATTAACCCATTTATGCCCATTTTTTAATGATTACATGCATGTAGTATTGTTAATAGTGTCCTATATGAACACGTTTTGCATTTCCAGGTTTTTTTCCCCTTGAGAATCATATTTAAATGTGCTTGAAATGGGCTTAAACCAAATAAAATGTCCCATAAACGCATACCTTTAATGTCACCGGAGTAATTTTCTCTTTATTCACTCCCTCGGGCAGGAAATCCAGGAGGGAGTCCAGAACGATATCCTTGACGGTTTGAAACTCCACTTCTCCTTTCAGATCGGCGCAAAATATGAGATCAAGGTCCTTGTAGCCCAAACCGCTGTCCTCGTGGAGAACGTGACTGGCCGCGGAGCCGTTCAGCCGAACCTCCCGGACGTGGATCTTGCGCTCCTCCATGCGACACCGCACCACTTTCACGATGTCCCTGGGTTTCATCTCCAGGGTCGGGAAGTTCCACTTGCCGTGAATGGGAATGGATTCGGTAAGGATGGCATCCAGACGCTTCACCTGCTCCCAGTTCAGCACGCACAGATTATTTAGAGTCTCCTCCATGGTGCTTGTAAATGTGTTTAGTGTGTGTATATGGTACTAGAATAATTTTACACTACTGTTTCGATGTCACGCGTGCGAAAAGAGGTTGCAGGGAAAATAATGCAATTTATAAGTTATAGAAATGAGTGCGATCGTGTTGCATCCATGCGTTCACCCCTGCGCGTAAAAGCTCACCAGATGTCCCGTTTGCGCCTTTGCTCACAGCGCCGAACTCCGGTGGGTTCTCACGGCTCTCCAGGGGCCGTGAGAATCAGAGTGATTGCTGCATGATTTCGATCAAAAAATATGTCAATGTTAAAAAGTTGGAGACTCCCCTTCCCTGTCTTCAACTGAAGCAGACGCGTTGAGTCTTTACATGTTGCTTCATTCTGTAAAGAAAGGTATGTTTAAATTAATCAGTATGCAACTTTTCAAATCTGAAATTCTAATAAAAAAAATAAATGCGCACTGAATTAATATGCGCATAAGTCTATGATATAATGCATATACCTACCTGTGTGTGTGTGTGTGTGATCACATTGTCAGCTGTTGCTCTGTGCAAACTGCTGGCTGCTCATGTCTTCTCGATTGCACCCAGTGAGGATGCATAGAGATTAACCCGTAAACTAAAGCAGGAGTGACGGTGAGTTTGAGTGACAGCTGCGCGCACCAATCTTGACACGCCCTGCTCTACAGTAATACTAGGCATTTACGCGCTTCATATTTACGTCCTCTCAAAACTGTTTATTATAGATATGCAAGTACATTTTAAAAGAATATCTTGATAATCGTCACATTTAAACAAAAATGAAATCTTTTTATATTTATTTGATGTTTGTAGCTTGTTTTGTAGCACCAAAAACGTGAAATACAGGTGTAGAAAACGATTGCATGATTTCTAAAGGGATTTGTGTGAAGTGTTATGTGAATAAAACAAATTAATCGATTAAAACTAACTAAAAAACCTTCCTTTCTGTCTTTATAGAAAGCAATGAATGTCAATGCTGCCCTCTAGAGAAATTCATCAGGGAATTTGAGTTTGCACCTTTATACAGGTGAGTGAAAATTCACTGAAGCACATTTAAAAGGAGAAAAAAATTGAATATAATAAAAATATATATAAATAATAATATAATCATTTAAAACCATGCAACTTTGCCAAAAAAAAAATAATGGAAATGCAGCAATGTCTTAATATCTAGTATATATCTGGCAACCCTCCATCCTCGAATGGAAAATTGTGTATAATGTCTTTATTCGATTCTAAAAGTGCTGCAGGTTTTATTTTAGGCTTCGGGTTAGGCCGTAGTAATTATAATTAGCTTAATTTAAGGGCAGATGAAGACTAGGGGAAGTACCTGTTTAGCTGGCTGTGTGTTTGGGAGGGAGAGAGCGAGAGACGGTAAGTGTGTGTGTATAAATGACTGAGCATAATGTCAGGTCAGGCTAGATGTCACCCAGAATCTATCAGGGGGAGCAGACCTGCGTCACAGCGCTAACAGCCAATAAAGCAGGATTATTCTAGATTACCCCTTACACCATGACTCTTGGACGCACAACTGAGTGTGTGTAAGTGTGTGTTTAAGACAGGAAGAGAAAACCAAACTTGTGTTTAAAGCTCGAATCTGAAGAGTATGATTTTACACTAACCACATGAGGCATGAACACTAAATAATCAGTTTATATCTTTTTCCTCCCGTTTATTTATATGTATAAATCAGAAGAACTTGTCTATTTAAATTCAGCTTTAACTCAAATATATATTTTGTGGGAATAAAATGAAGATCTTTGTGATATTTGTCATATTTGAATTATTTGTTAAGTAATTTTTTTATAAAATAATTGTATACAGGTATGAAATGACTGTAAGTTATATTGTTTGTGGAATTAGTAAACTTTAGTTCTTTGTTTTGACTTTTTTTATGTGAAGCATTTCTATGCACTGACAGACATAATTACAATAATATAAATAAATAAATGCAATGCAAAAAGCCTTTATTGTCTTTAAAGTATATGCTTTCTTCACTTCTTTTTTTGTTTAAAAAATAGTTCTGAATAGTTCCTGAAAGAAAATGAAGATAGTTAAATAATTTGACAATATTTAATTAAAAAGAATTTATAATTACTCATTTTATATATTTATTTTATATATATATGAACCGCCAATATATTTATTTTTTTTTATCGCAAGGATAATAACAATAATAAAATTGGATATCATGAAATTCACTGCATAAACTGTTAGCAATAGTTCTTAAAATATGCTTTGTTGTTTTTATTCAAGCTATATTTTTCTTTTAATTTTCTTGAAATCAAGTCAAGAAATTGTAATATCTATTAATGCATTTTGACATTATTTTAATTGAATTAAAAGCAATGCCTTATTATCAAGTCTTTAAAATATGCTTTTTTAAATGTATGCATTTTTAGTGCATATTTTTATGCATTAAGTCATTTAAATAGTCCTTAAATTTGGGTTTGTATAATATAATATAATAAGGGTGGGCGTCACGGTGGCGCAGTGGGTAGCACGACTGCCTCACAGCAAGAAGGTCGCTGGTTCGATCCTCGGCTGGGTCAGTTGGCATTTCTGTGTGGAGTTTGCATGTTCTCCCTGTGTTCGCGTGGGTTTCCTCTGGGTGCTCCTGTTTCCCCCACATTCCAAAGACATGCGCTATAAGTGAATTGGGTAAGCTAAATTGTCCATAGTGTATGTGTGTGAATGGGAGTGTATGGGTGTTTCCCAGTTGATGGGCATCCGCTGCGTAAAACATATGCTGGATAAGTTGGCGGTTCATTCCGCTGTGGCGACCCCAGATTAATGAAGGGACTAAGCCAAAAAGAAAATGAATGAATGAATAATGAGGGTGGCATGGTTGCTTGAGTGGTTAGCACTGTCGCCTCACAGCAAGAAGGTCGCTGGTTCGAGTCCCGGCTGGACAAGTTGACATTTCTGTGTGGAGTTTGCATGTTCACCCCGTATTGGTGTGTGTTTCCTCCTGGTGCTCCGGTTTCCCCCACAGTCCAAAGACATGCGCTATAGGTGAATTTAATAAACTAAATTGGCCATAGTGTATGAGTGTGAATGACTGTATATGGGTGTTTCCCAGTACTGGATTGCAGCTGGAAGGGCATCCGCTGCGTAAAACATATGCTGGATAAGTTGGCGGTTCATTCCGCTGTGGCATCCCCAGATTAATAAAGGGACTAAACTGAAAAGAAAACGAATTTATGAATAATTAATTATAATATAATATAATTAAATATAATATAAATTGGCTGCTGTGGCAATAAGGAAGTGACTTAATGTAATATAATTTATTTATTTTTTATGTGTGTGTTCCTCTATGGAGGATTTGCATGTGATGTTGAAATGCTCTGAATCTGACATTCCTCAGGGTCAGCTGAAGCGGTCAGGAGTTTCCTGTCTCTACACACTCACTCATAAACTTTATCACACTGCCCATATACTTTTCTCTTTAGCCAACTCTAAAATACATGTACTGAAAATAGAAATGTGCCAGCGTAAACCATTAAAGTGTCTGTTCCCAGTCAGACATTATTATCAACGTAAGACAGAGATTGACATCTGAACCCTGCAATGAGATCAGATGAGGCTTTATCCAATCTACCACTCCAGCTATACCACTGAGACAGTTACACACTTTCGCTCTTTTAAAACCCCCACCACTAAACCCTGTCAGTCAGGATGAGTTTACGAAAACCCTCAAACTTGCTTGCTTGTAAATCTATTAAGTAAGTCATATTTTGGGGAAGAAAAGTACATCATTTTGAGTGTGTAACAGATTAGTTGGCAAGTTTTGGGACATATTACTTCATCATCAATAATGTTGCTAAGTTACATGACCTGTCAATCATCTTGCCACATCCTGCACATTTCTGTGATAATCAATTTCTTATCATATTAAAGTTGCAGCAGCACCTTAAAGGGGACCTACTATGCAAAATCACTTTTATAAGGGGTTTAAACACAGTTGTATAGTAACAGTGAGTGAATATAACCAGCTTCTAATGGTTAAAGTTTATAAATTTAACTTTTTATAATCACACTTGATAAAAACAGTCTGCAGAAACACTTTGATTGACATTCTCCCTTTGTACGTGTCATCAGAGGGGGAAAGCCCTGCCCATTAGTGACAATCTTTCCCTCATTAGCATAGGACGCTAGTCTTGTTTTTGAATCTGCCACTATGCTGCCACACAGGCATTTGTAGCTCCGCCCTCTTTTGAAAAGAGCACAATCTCATTTGAATTTAAAGTGACAGTCAGCAAAGTAGCCAGCCTGATCTCACGAGGAAACATAGATCAGTCATATGAAAATGTAAGATTTTAAAAAGGAGACGTGGCACCCAACCCCGCCCCTAAACCTAAACAACATTGGAGGATAAGCAAATCGTACTAAATTGTACGAATGAGATCGTACAAATTTA
>CAIGQV010019951.1:25144623-25206228 GCA_903798115.1 Danio jaintianensis | reverse complement strand
TGAGATCGTACAAATTTATACGAATTAGCCACTAAATCAAAAAGTTACGAATTGCCGTGAGATTGTGTTGAAGTAGCACAATTTGGATCAAAGCTTAAAAGGGGTCATTTAAAAAAATATATTTAATAAAGGCTTTTAAACTTTTTTGCTTCATTTTTGAGTAGACTTACTTTGTTTACCAATTAGATTTGCATTATAAAATTTAAAAAGTTATTTTTTATTTCATGTGTTGCATATTTAGTTGCTATACACTCTCAAAATCATTCTGCATTAATCCACAGATTTTTTACAACATTCTGTGCAGAAATAGCAAAAATTGTCCGCAGATTTGGTCTGCCCCAAAGTATGCAAATGCATAGAATCTCCAGACCACCAGGGGGCACCATTGCTCTCATAGATTGTTTTAATTAATGCAATTTATAGAAGGGAAATTTCTGCCATGAAACTATGCGCGTGCAGGCTGGTAGGTCACCTTATTTGCTCCTGCGTCATTAACTACATGGCGCAGGAGATTGGTTGCTGTCACCTCGGCAGCCAATGAGCTTGCTCCTCATCAGTTTAAATGATCCGCGTCATTTTACGCTGTCAAGCTGCTGCGCGTTTTCGAAGACCCTCCTCCACCACATCTCCACCTGTGTTTAGATCTGCTACAGGGGTTACATGTATTATGTTTGCAGCAGCAGCATGTTATATTCTCAGACGGCATGTTTGTGTATATACTGGCAGTAGCAGGTCTCGGAACTTGCTATGCCATAATAATCAAAGCAGCAGCAGCAGCATAGCAGATCTATTCCGCCAAGACCAAATACACCAACATTGCCATATACATTACCATACTAAATCCCAAGAGTGTTCATGACAGAATTGTAGTTTTGTTCTTGATTCTGGGGTCAGATTCATTGGTTGTGGAAAAAAATATTGACCAGAATGACTAGGTTTTGCCCTCGAAAATCGCACCAAGCATAGTAAATGTTACGTCTTAACTCACAACTTTGCGACTCCAAATTTATATCTTGCAATACTCACAGCTGGAATGGTCAGAATTGTGTGAAATAAACAGAAATGCAATAGGAAAAATTGGAAGGCTATGATGGCTATGATTGCCGCTAAGGAGTTTTATCCATTTTTATGTATGGTTGCTATGGTGTTCCTGCTGGTTGCTAAGTGCATGCTGGCTTGAGTAAGCAGAAACATATGAGAGATTTTCAGGACACTTAAAATTGTCAGCAGTTCATAATCAAAAAGTAGAACGTGCTTCCTTTATTTTGATGCTATTACAAACAAAAAAGTGCAGTACTTTGTATTTTATCTCTCCCCATCAGTTTGATAGAGATCTTGAAAGCCTGTTTTGTTTACTCATGGTGCAAACCTCATTGCGTAGATGACTGGTTTTGTGGTTTGTTGTAGCCTGATGCTGTGTTTTCAGACTCAAGGTGTGACAGCATAACTCAAACTACATGTTTTATTTTCAACACCAGCTTATTACAGATCAGAAATACAGACATTGAGCTTTAAAAATCAGACATTTATGTACAGCATGATTCCTGACGAGTCCTGCCACTAACTGGTGTTGTTTTTGTGGACAGGCATTTGACCCGTTTGACCTCCGTCCTGCATGAGGAAGTGCGTCTTCCTCTTACCGCAAATTATATATCAGTTTTCTTCTGAGGAACTGCTTTGTAAAAAAGTCTTTTGCAACCAGGAAAGATAGATATATATAATGTTTAGGTTTATTATTGCACTACATTTTAGTGTTCTCCGGTATACATGACATTACTGTGCATTGCAGGACTCTTTTTGTTCCTGATTTGACCCTTGAAATTACTTGTGTTGGTGCTATTATTATTTATATGAAAAGTATGAAATTTTCTTCTGAAATGAGCATTTTTCTCAGGTTACCGTGTATAAGTTCAGTAATTGTACTTTTATGGAGATGAATATGTTCTTTTCATTGCCTTTAAGGTGAAATAACTGAACATAAACAAGAAAAAATGCTCATTTTAGAAGTAATTTCTAGCTTTTGCATCAGAAAACGTCATACATAAAAGCTGTTTACATTTTTTAATACATATCCTACAAGCTAATATTTAGGGTACTGACACACTCAAAAAATGTTCATGTCTCCTTAAGCGAGGTAAGTAGCATTCGTTTTAAAGATGAAATGCAGCCATACGTACTTTTGGCTGCATAAATCGCGATCTCCAGAAATGTATATAGGGCTTCGTTTTCAGAATGAGCCTAAATCTCTAAATGGCCTGGCACCTTCTTATCTGTCAGACATGTTGATTGAGCATCAGCCTGGTCGGTCTCTTCGGTCATCTAACCAGAGATTATTATGTATCCTTAAGTCAAGGCTGAAATGCAGAGGTGACCGTGCCTTTGCAGTAGCTGGTCCTAGGTTGTGGAATGCTCTGCCCCTCTGTATTAGATCTGTTTCATCTCTGTCTGTTTTTAAATCTAGGTTGAAAACTTACCTCTTTGATTTGGCATTTTATCAATGAAAATTGTCCGTTTTAGCTATAATTTTATAAATTTATATTTTTCTTTGTTGTGATGTGTATTGTGCAGCACATTGGTCAACCTCTGGTTGTGTTTAATAGTGCTATAGAAAAAAATATATATATATGTTGCCTGATTCAGATCTACAGTTCATTAGCAGAGACTGAAAATCCTGTAATGGTATGACAGACAAAGGAGACATCCAAAACATGCAGTGCTGGTGGTCCTCCAGGAACGTGGTTGAGAAACAGTGCTATAGAATATACGCAACTATTTTAAAAATGCACAAACTGCAGTTAATGTAAAATACTTACATTTTTACTTATATTTTGTTCATTGATTTTGAGGATTAAGCTATTATACAGACTCTGTTAGTGTTTCTCTAATTTGAATAGCCACTACTGCACCAAGTGACAGACACATCGCTGTGGTTTTTGAAAACTGCTGTGCATATCTTCTAAATCCCACATGCATGAGTAAATGGTTTGTTGCTATTTAATTGTCTTTTGCATTTGCATATATGACCAGCCAATTGGGAATCATTCTTAATATGAACTGCTAGTATGTATAAAATAATGTAAAGGCTATTGCTGTTGTGTCATGTGACTTTACTGAATAGTTTGCATAGGAAATGTTAAAAAGATAGTTCACTCCATTATTTAAGTTTTCAGTTTATTTACCTCTCAGGCCATCCAAGATGTACTGTAGGTGACTTTTTCTTCAGTAGAAAGATTTTTAGCTCAAATCGTGGTCCTTGTTGATTCATAAATTGTAAGGTCAACCATTACCAGCACTTTGATAGTCAAGAAACGTATACAGGCAAAACAAAATTAATACTCATGGCTATGTTTGCCAAGGCTGTGGGTTAAAGGTAATGATGGTGTTAAAAATAATGTTCAGTTTCTTGCACAAATCAATCATTCATTCTATCACCATGAGCCACATGGGATCAATTTTGTGATGCCTGCATTTTTTTGACTCTCAAAGTAGCATACTCATTGATTTACATCTTAGAAATCACCAAGGACCAAAGCTTCAGCTAAAAATCATCTTTAATGTTCCACTGATTAAAAGAGTCACCTATATCTTCAATGGCCTGAGGGTGAGGAAATTAACAGCTATCTTTGATTTTTGCTGAAATATCATGACAACATGATAGTAACATGTTAATCATGCTAGCAATGTGCTAAAGAAATGTTATTCATGATAGACACATGCTAATCATACCAACATCCTGTTAGTAACATGTATAAAATATTAACAATGTGCTAGTAACATGCTGACAACATACTAGTAACATGCTAATCGTGCTAACAACATACTAGTAACATGCTAATTATTCTAACAACATGCTAGTTACATGGTAGTGCTTACAAAGTGCTTGTTTCATGCTAAGCATGCTAGACATACAACAGATAACAACATGGTAGTAGCACGCTAATTATGTTAACATGTTAATAGTATGCTAATCATGCTAGAATTATGTTAACAACATAGTAGTAACATGGTTATCATGATAACAACATATTAGTAACATTCTAATTATATTAGCAATGTGCTAGTGACATGGTAATCATGCTGGAAACATACTAACAACAGTGTTAATCATGTTAGCAATGTGATAGGGACATGCTAAATATTCTAGTTGATATGTAAGATGCTTTAAATGAATTATTGCAAAACTACTATTGTATGCATTATATTACAACATTGCAGAAGAGTAGTGTTGTTCTTCATGTTGTGGGATGTGGACTGAACCTGCAGATGAGTGCATGTTTATTGCAGCATGGAGAGGAAGTGAAATAGCTTTCACAGTTCTGCTGAAATGGCATGTTCTCACCAGGTTCTGTTTCCTGGTGGTGTGTGGTTTCACAGCACATAAACACACACACACACACACACACACACACACACACACACACACACACACACACACACACACACACACACACACACACACACACACACACATAAACAGTGAAAACTCATTTCAGATGTGGTCTCTTTATAGAACACTATTTGTGGCCTGTTTTATATTTATATACTTATTCGTCACTGAATATGCTGTTCACATGGGCATATTTATTATTATATGGATCAAAAGCCCTATAGTATTTACTATATAGTACTATAGTATTTTCATGTGGGTACTTGGACATTTTGTTGTTCATTTTTGAAGGCAGTATACAGTGCTCAACATATGAGTACACCCCTTACAAATCTCTCAATTAGATTAATAACAGTCCAAAATTAGTACACCCAAATTCATATGTTAGGGAAAAGTATTAAATTAAAAATGTAAAAAGAGCAAAATTCAAGAGAAACAAAGAATGGATGAAATTGTGTAGTTTGTAATGTGTTTTCCAAAATTTTGCATGAATTTAATTGTATTTTATTTCTATTTCTAAAGATGTTCTGTGACTAAAATATTATTTTAATAAATATATCCGTTTAACAAATCTGTTTTGTTCAAATGCACCAAAATATATGACCTATGTTCACTGAGAATTGGACAAAAATATTCATTTTCAAAATAGGGTGTACTCATTTATGTTGAGCACTGTATATATCACACATTCATGCATGCACTACAGCAGTTGTTCGCAACTGTAAAAGTTAACATTCATAAATATCCAGTTTTAGGATATTTTCACAGAGAAACAAACACTGGTTATAATATTTGCATATCTCTAAAGCTCACATTAGCTGGTTTTAGATCAGTTAAAGGGATAGTTCACCCAAAAACTGAAAATTCTGTCATTCTTTACTTTCCCTTCACTCATCACAAACCTGTTTGAGTTTCTTTCTTCAGTTGAACACAAAAGAAGATATTTTGAAGAAAGCCATTGACTTCCGTAGTAATTGTTTTTCCTACTATGGAAGTCAATGGTTAGGCCACAAGTTTTGAGCTTTCTTCAAAATATTGTCTTTTGTGTTTAAGAGAAAAAAAGAAACTCATAAAGGTTTAAAACCACTTGTAGTGACTAGTGAGTAGTCAGTAGTGAATACTTCTACATTTTTGGGGTGAAATATGCCTTTAAGGTATACCACGGAGTCTAAAACCAGCTTCCTCAAAAGTCGCCATTATACAATAACTATGATTGTGCAGTCCTTGTGTTTGTGGGAGGTGAAAGAGTGAATCAGCTGCCTTCAGTTTCAGACACAGACAATCTCAGGAAAGCAAGTTAAACTGATGGTTTAGCTGCTCATTAAAGCCCCCTTTTGGCCACTGCTGATATTGCATACCGATACAGTGTGTAGCAAAAGTTACACATTTGATAAAGAAAAAAAAAACATTCCTAGGTTAAATACATGTACTGTTAGCCCTTCTGCATTTTTATTAATCTTTTTTTTAAGTATTTCCCAAGTGATGTTTAAAAGTGCAATGAAATGTTCACAGTATGTCTTTAATTAGGGCCATTATCTTCCTTAAGAATTAACTTCCTCTGTGTTTAAATTGATACTATCTATGCTTTTTAAAATAGAATTGTTTTTGTCTTTTTTTACTGTAATTTGCCATAAAATGCATAAATGAAATAAAAATACATTAATTGTAAAACAAATGTATATACATTTAAATGTTATATAAGAAAATCAAATATAGTGGTTTTGAATTAATCAACTTAAGTAAATTATTTAATAATACATTCATTCATTCATTTTCCTTCGGCTTAGTCCCTTTATTCATCAGGGGTCGTCACAGCGGAATGAACCGCCAACTTATCCAGAATATGTTTTACACAGCGGATGCCCTTCCAGCTGCAACCCAGTACTGGGAAACACCCATACACTCTCATTCACATACATACACTACGGCCAATTTAGTTTATTCAATTCACCTATAGCGCATGTGTTTGACTGTGGGGGAAACCGGAGCACCCGGAGGAAACCCACGCCAACACTGGGAGAACATGCAAACTCCACATAGAAATGCCAACTCAAACCAGCGACTTTGAGTGCTAACCACTCAGCCACCGTGTCACCCTTTAATAATACAGTGGGGAAAAAAATAATTTCCCCAACTGGCTACAGAACACACCACTGTTGTCCAATGACTGGCCTATAGTTAACCTAATTAACCTAGTTAAGCCTTTGAAATGCTTTTTAAGCTCAATAGTTTATCGCAAAATAACTATTAAAATATTATGTTTAAGGCAAAGACATTATTTATTAGAATTTAATTCATTTAATTCATTAGAAACTAATTTCTGATTATAAATGTGTTAAAAGAAATTCACCAGAGGGCTAATAATTGTACATATCTAAACCACAAATGAATTAATAAGTTGTTAAACACAACTAAATATGATTATTTTGTTGATAACTAAGTATATTATAATAATAATAATAAGTAATATTACTGGTTTTCAGTTGTTGTTTAATTAGACTGATGTGATAAAAATCAATATTATAAATGGATTATAAACTTAAAATGGATGACATACAATATATTTCACACCCATATGAAGGGTCCAGGGTTCATACGGTCATGGAAAACCTGGAAAAGTCATGGAATTTTGACATGGCATTTTCCAGGCCTGGAAAAGTTTTGGAAAAACAGAAAAACCCACAAAGTTTTGGAAAAGTCATGGAAAACAGATATCTGTATACTTGAATATACACTGTAAAAAAATCTTATGTGCTATTTACTTTAAAAAATAGTGGTAACACTATTGCACGTATTTTTTTTAAGTAGTTTTCAAGATTAGATTTTTTTAGCAAAAACTACTTGAACAAATCATGTGAAAATTACTACATTTGTTTGAGTGATAGATGATGTTTTTAATATTATTAGTGGAATGTGCTTTTATAATTTAAGCAAATCAACCACCATTTACTCATATTTCTTAATGAAAACTACTCATTCATAAAATGTAAAATACATAATTTATAATGAAATACATACACAATGCATTTTTGCCAAATATCATTTTATTACATGTTCCACTGATAACAAAATGGCACACACAATTTGTTAAACAAATCTATTTAAAATGTACAGCAATGTTAAACTCTGAAAAAAGTTCTTAATCCATGTCATGGAAAAAAATGTTCTGTCAACAGGAATATTCACATTTTAGACAAAATCTGACAGAATTTGTGTATTGCATAACATATAAAACCAGTACATTTATAAAAGCTGTATCTCAAAATATTAGCAACACAATCAATCAATCAATGCAGTGAAATTTCACCAAAAGGTTGTAGCAGTGAATTTGTCAGAAACTTAATATAAGTTTGTTTTTGAGTGATTTTAATTTGGGGAATATTTGTATAAATCCAGTTCAGCAGTTCTAGATTTTCCAAGCCAGCCATGACTCGCTCATCCTCCAGGACAATGCAGAAGTCCTCATGGTTGGTCATCCCTCTGGCAGACAGCAATTCTCTGTGCATTCTCA
Source organism: Danio jaintianensis (assembly GCA_903798115.1). Lineage (NCBI taxonomy): Eukaryota > Metazoa > Chordata > Actinopteri > Cypriniformes > Danionidae > Danio > Danio jaintianensis. The sequence continues at coordinate 25,198,330 of CAIGQV010019951.1, read as the reverse complement.
CACTGTAAAATAAACATTAAGTTTATTATTATGAAATTATGCAATTGTAAATTTCAAATGTTTAAGGTTTACTAAAACACATTAAGTAAATGCATTAAGGAAATAAACCATTTCTTTGTATCTCTGTGAACAGTAATTCTCCAAAATGTTTGAGTAGATGTTGCTGACTGACATTATAACACAAGTACACAAGTATTTGAACTTATAATGAACAAGGTGTTTTCAAAATGTATATTAGTGTACAAAGAAATAAGTTTATAAAAAACAAACCATGTTTATACAAGGAATAGTGCATTAAACAATGTAGTGTATGAGCTATATTTCTGTTTTTTGTAAAAATGCAAAAATATAAAATGCAGTTTTCTGAAAACTTTAAATATCTGAAATGGATTAAGACACTTACTTTGTACTCCTGGATGAGCTCTTCCTCTTTTCATACAAATAGACCAGCAACAGAGGACGACATCTCTTGTCTTGTCCCTGATTTGATGTGAGGTCAGATGCAACAAAAGTGTAGAAATTAGTAATATTGCCTAATAATAATGATAATACACAAATAACATTATAAAAAATACCTGCTGCATGGCACCCATTCTCTTTATCAAAATCTGCCTGATTAAACTGCTCCTCTTTTGTGGGAAAATATTGTGAACATTTTCTTCATTAATCTGAAAAATTAAGCAAACAAATATTAGTATTTATATACAGTATTATATATAAACAGTTAATTAATGTAGGCTTTTAATTACTAATTTTAATTATTAATTACATTACATCATCAATGCTGTAAAAGGAACCTTATGAAATGGAAAAACACTAGCTGAGCATATACCCCATTGAATAGCTAGCTATAGCTAACATACTAGCTTATGCTTACTACTTAACAAGATCTCTGTTGTTCGTCCACCCCGCTTAAATGTTGCCTGATCATTGCTGTTAAATATTACAGTGCAAATAATTTGTTCAATTTCAATATATAATTCAGAATGAACATAGAAGCAAATGTCAAATAGTATGGCGAAAACTAAGCTCCCGAACAAGCTTGAACATCATGTGTCTTTCCTGAAAGAGCTTATTTAAGACAATTAAAATGATAAACTGTTAATGCTTACCTCTTAACATGCTCACTGTTGATCAGCTCCTTCAAAATGTCGTCTGATCACTGCCGTTGTTGAGATTCAAATGCAAACATCTCAATCAAATCCACATAATTGAGTCAATTTTCTTAAAATAAACATGAAGCCATCTTTCCTCAATTTTATTAGCTTAATTGGTTTCTTAAATTAAGCCTAATTATTGCACTGGTTTGCTTAAAAAAATAACTGAAATGAATCTGTTGATTTTATTAGCCAAATGTTCTCAATATTTTATAATAAATCCAGAATATCAATTTTTTAAAGAAAATATGCACATTATTTTTAATGACCACATCAATTTTTAAAATGGAAATTACAAGCCTCAAGATTAATTTTTTACAGTGTAGGTTATTTACTTCTTTTCTGTCCTTGGCCAATCACATACTCTCACATAATTAGTGCGGTGTAAGCATTATCTAAATCAATTTTGACATAGATATAAATATAAATTGAAACTAAAAAGATTGTTGCGTGTTTTACGATATGCTGTAATAAATTTGAACATGCATTGTTTTTCTTTTACCACTCATATGTAGACATTGCATGAAACATTAGGTCATGAAAATTTACTTGAAAGTCTTGGAAAAATCATGGAAAAGTCATGGAATTTTAGTAGTAAATATTTGTGTATGAACCCTGAGGGTCGAGCATTAAATGAAATACAGCTCCAATTTTTTCCATATATATAAGAATGCGTCCTATTTATTCTTTGTCTTTGCAAAAACACTCATTCATTCATTTTCCTTCGGCTTAGTCGAAGCTTAGGAAACACCCATACACACTCATTCTCACACACACCCATACACACTCATTCTCACACACACTCATACACTACGGCCAATTTAGTTACTTCAATTCACCTATAGCGCATGTGTTTGGACTGTGGGGGAAACCAAAGCACCCGGAAGAAACCCACGCGAACACGGGGAGAACATGCAAACTCCACACAGAAATGCCAGCTGGCCCAGCCGAGACTCGAACCTGCAACCTTCTTGCTGTGAGGCGACAGTGCTAACCACTGAGCCACCATGCTGCCTATTGACAGACTATTATTTTGACATTTAATTCTCACAAACATTTTTACCTATATATAAACACGACTTAATTAGTGGCATTATTATCCAGACTGAATCATCTACTGGGTAAATCATGAGACTTAGTGTGGCATTCATTCTTTAATTCTCATTCCCATCCAAACCATAACAACATAATTATTTTCCTGCATAAACTTCAAATTGCAGGAACGGCCCAAAGGAGGAAACACTTTGCTTTTATTGCTTATAAGTTGACCCAAAAAATAAATAACTGCCATCACACCTTTCCAAATGATTTACTGTAAGGTGTGAGACAGTTTGGTTTGATTTATACAAATACTCAAGCTCTAGTCAGACATTACAGGTAAATTATGCAATAGAAATTATTATTTGACTGATGGCATATAGCATAATTGCCATAACATTAAGAGCTGTTTAGCCCTGTTAGCTTTACTATGATAGTTTCTTTTTTTTCTTTTTTTTCCAAACTATATTGTCATTAGTCAGAGCTATAAAACAGTTTGACTATGTGATTTCCTCTGACTGAACAATCATGTACTTTTGCATAAACTACAAAATCACAGCAAAAAAAACAAGAATAAATAAAACAATTAGACTTAAAAAGAAAAGAATTTTCACCTGTTTCATTGCATTGGTTCCCTAATTTTTTCATTATTGTTTTTTTTTGATGATGATGATGATGATCATTAAGATGTTAATTGCACTTAATTCCTCTTTTTAATCTATACGGTATTTGTAATGACAGTTATGGGGCAGTTTTGATGGTGACAGTTACGAAACCTGAAATCTAACAGTGGTGTGTCTGTTTGTTTTGCCCAAAAATGATTGACTTTGGGTGTGTGAATAATTAAGGACAATTTCTTGGTATACGCGTGGCTTAGGCTTTTAATTGCTTCCAATATGGAGCTGAACTGCCGTTCGTCATAACTACTGTTATGTAAAATGTAGAGCTGTAGATGAATTTGAGCAATTCAATCTGCAGAGTACTAGAGATTTACACACTTATAATGACCTTACAGCAAGAAGTTCTCTGGTTCGAGTCCCGGCTGGGCCAGTTGGCATTCTGTGTGGAGTTTGCATGTTCTCCCCGTGTTCGTGTGGGTTTCCTCTGGGTGATCCGGTTTCCCCCACAGTCCAAAGACATGCGCTATAGGTGAATCGCTATAGGTGAAACTATATTGGCCGTAGTGTGTGTGTGTGTGTATGGGTGTTTCACAGTACTGGATTGCGGCTGGAAGGGCATCCGCTGCGTAAAACATATGCCATATGCCAACATTTCTATGATTTCAAGTTTTCAAGGAATCTTTTTATTGAGTATATATCAATTTATGCATTCGGAGTTTATGTCATTGCAGCTGGAAGGGCATCCGCTGTGTAAAGCATCTGCTGGAATAGTTGGCAGTTCATTCCGCTGTGGCAACCCCTGATAAATAAGAGACTAAGCCGAAGGAAAATGAATGAATAATGCTATGAAAAGGGACAGTTCTCGCAAAAAAATTTATTCAGACTCAAGTGGTTTCAAACCTTTATGAGTTTCTTTATTCTTTTGAACACAAATGAAGATATTTTAAAGAAAGCTGAAAACCTGTAACCATTGACTTCCATAGAAGAAAAAACACATACCATGGAAGTCAATAGTTACAGGTTTCCAACATGTTTCAGAACATCTTCTTTAGTGTTCAACATTAGAACGAGAGTTAAAAAAAATTGAAACAAGTAAAGGGTGAGTAAAGGATGACAGAATTTTCACTATCCCTTTAATTAACAGATGTCAGTAGCTGTTTTCCATTTATTCATGCTTTTTTTATTACAATATTGGGATCTTGATCTCTGCTCCAACAACTTTTGAGGTTGAAAATTGAACAAAATTACTTTTAGTGACATGTTTAGGAGTTTGAAACAATTTATTATATTAAAAGTTGGAAAAAAGTACTGACAGCTCATTAGCTATAGATTTTGTACAATAATTAGCATGACTGATATGTCTATTCAAAATACTAAAAATGTCAGTAAAATATGTCTTGTTAAGCATTTCAATTCCTAAAGTTGTCAGAAACCGAGATCATGGTACCCATTATGCAATTCGATAAACCCCCCAAAAAACATAAATTTCCAAATGCAGGCAGCTGTTAATTAAGACATTTTTATGCTGTCCACTGAAAATAAAATGATAAACTGTAGTGTATATGTTGCTTTTTATTTGAACTTTTCTAGTCATCTCAACTTACATCAAACTGACAAAAAAATGTATCAATATTTTTTTTAAGGCAAGGCAAGTTTATTTATATAGCACATTTCATACACAATGGTAATTCAAAGTGCTTTACATAAACAGGAATAAAATAAAAATTAAAAGAATTAAAAATGATTGAAACAGATTAAAATGTGTTGAAACAGGTTTTAAAAGAATGAAAAAGAAAAGAAAGACATAATAGTGCGATCTGTCGGACGTAGCACAGTGCTCATTCAGTAAAGGCACGGCTAAACAGATGTGTTTTAAGTCTGGATTTGAATGTGCCTAATGTTGGAGCACATCTGATCATTTCTGGAAGCTGATTCCAGCAGCGGGGGGCGTAGTAGCTGAAGGCCGATTCACCCTGCTTTGACTGAACTCTTGGAATTTCTAGTTTATATGATCCTAAAGATCTGAGTGATCTATTAGGTTTGTATTCAGTGAGCATGTCTGTAATGTATTGAGGTCCTAGGCCATTTAGTGATTTATAGACAAGTAATAATACTTTAAAATCTATTCTGAATGTAATTGGGAGCCAGTGTAAGGACCTGAGGACAGGTGTGATGTGCTCTGATTTTCTGGTTCTGGTCAGAATCGTTTGGACTGTTTTTTTTTTTTTTACATTTTACATTTGTATTAATAGTTAGTCATGACATTTTGTGATTTTTCTTTTTTGCACTGTAGAACCAATTTCCACTTAAAAATGAATGATACAATGCACAATTTCAAATAAAAAGTGACACACTGAATTACAATAATGTTTATTTATAATATGATGCCCTTCCAGCTGCAATGACATAAACTCTGAATGCATTGATTGATATATACTCAATAAAAAGATTCCTTGAAAACTTGAAATCATAGAAAAATACAGAAATATAAATAATCTTACATAAATTCCTACAGAAAATGAAGTAAACTAATAGCAATAGCTTTCTAATCTTAGTGAAAATGTATAATCATCTTTGCACGGTGGCTCAGTGGTTAGCACTTTCACCTCACAGCAAGAAGTTTGCTGGTTCAAGTCCCGGCTGCATGGGCCAGTTGGCATTTCTGTGTGGAGTTTGCATGTTCTCCCCATGTTGGCGTGGGTTTCCTCTGGGTGCTCTGGTTTCCCCCACAGTCCAAACACATGTAGGTGGATTTGATGAACTTAATTGGCCTTAGTGTATGAGTGTGTGTGTGAATGTGAGAGTGTATGGGTGTTTCCAAGTTCTGGGTTGCGGCTGGAAGGGCATCCGCTGTGTAAAACATATGCTGCTGGAAGGGCATCCGCTGTGTAAAACATATGCTGCTGGAAGGGCATCCGCTGTGTAAAACATACGCTGGATAAGTTGGCGGTTCTTTCTGCTGTGGCGACCCCTGATAAATAAGGGACTAACCTGAAGGAAAATGAATGGAAAACGAGTGCTTTAAATGTAAATCTCACTTACTTTTTTGTTAAATTATTGCTGCTTAGACAAGAAAAGTTTTACACAACTTAGTTTAATATATCCTAATATCTTGATTATCCAAAAATGCGGAAACGATGAGGTGTGTCTCTCCAAACTGCTGTTGTACAATTATCTTAAAGCTTCAACATGGTTATTTGCAACTTCATTTACAACCAATTATCAGAACAATTATACTAAGCACCATATTATTCCGTGTGATTCATTTCAAATCCTTCCCTCCCTTTCATTAGCCGAGGAATACTGTTGGCACTTGTGTTACTCATGTGGATGGGCAGAGAATGGAGAAGTGAATATATACTGGGCTTCAGCAGACAGCGGGGTCACAGGTCCCAGCCAGCAACTTTGCTTTGGTCATTTTTATTCGATAAAAACTTTTTCTCTTCAGAGCAAGAACTGCGAACATGTAAGTAATCAGTCTGCTTTATATGCGCTTCTCTGACTTTTCTGAAATATACTTTAAATTACACTTACAGCGGAAGAGAGAATGATTAGCCTTCTTGTTAAATTTGTAGTCTTCTTGTTAAATTATTTCCCAAGTGATATTTAACAGAGCAATTTTGACTGTATTTCCAATTATATTTTACTTCTGGAGAAAGTCTTATTTCTTTTTGTTTGGCTGAAATATAAAGAAAAAAATAGAAATGTGATTTTTAATATCTCTATTGTTTCACCTTGCAGAAATGATCTACGCTTATTACATAAATGACATACTTCATAAGAATATTTATTGAATTGGCTACAGAACAAACCACTGTTGTCCAATGACTTACCTAATTAACCTTGCACTATGTAATATTATGTATTATGTAAATATTATGTATAATGGCAAAACAAAAAAAGAAATTAGTTATTTAAAAAATTGTTATTAAAATGATTGCACTTAATAATAATAATAATAATAATAATAAATTTTATTTGTAATGCGCTTTTCTTAGACTCAAAGCGCTACAAGGCAAAATACTAACAATACAAGGCAAAATACCAACAATAGCAAAAACAGCACAACAATAAATAAAGATTCACCAAAACAATAAGAATATGAACCATAAGATAGAATAAAAAAGTTAACAAAATGATCATCTTAAGTTAAAAGTAATGCTAAAAAGGTGAGTCTTAAGAAGTTTCTTAAAACAGTCCAGAGAAGCGGCATTCCTAATGCTGATGGGTAGTGCATTCCACAGCTTAGGCGCACTGTATGAGAAAGCCCTACCAACCATGGTCTTAAGTTGGTCTTGAGTTTACAGCACTTGTGTATAAAACCTACAAAACTAGTAGTTCACTGAGTGTTACACTTAAAGCATAATGTATTTAAGTGTACTTTTATGAACTAAATAGTGTGTCAACTTTTATTTACATAGTACATTTACAAATATAGGGGCGACACGGTTAGCACTGGGGGTTAGCACTGTCACCTCACAGCAAGAAGGTCACTGGTTCGAGTCCCGGCTGGGTCAGTTGGCATTTCTGTGTGGAGTTTGCATGTTCTCCCCGTGTTGGCGTGGGTTTCCTCCGGGTGCTCAAGTTTCGCCCACAGTCCAAAGACATGCGCTATAGGTGAATTGAATAAGCTAAATTGGCCATAGTGTATGTGTGTGGATGAGTGTGTATGGATGTTTCCCAGTACTGGGTTGCAGCTGGAAGGGCATCCGCTGCGTAAAACATATGCGGGATAAGTTGGCGGTTCATTCCAATGTGGCGACCCCTGTTAAATAAAGGGACTAAGCTGAAGGCAAATGAATGAATGAATTTACAAATATACTTTTAGTAAACTAAGTAAATAAAGTATACTTAAAAAATACATATAAGTTGTTTTGTAATTTAAAACACAATTTTGTTTTCTTAGGATTGCTTGTTTGTTTCTTATCACTTTGTTACTTATATTAAAATAAAAGTGAAGTGAAATACAATAAAATAAAATAAACTTGTATAAGCAAATATTTCATGGCTGAGGTTAACTCGGCAAATATAAAAACAAAATTCATTTCAAAGCAGCCTTTTAAGAAAAATGACACTTATAAACCAATGTGTTCATGATTAAAACAATAAATTAAAATAACATGACGAAAAAAATACAAATTTGCAGTAGGGGAGAGCGGGGACAAAAGTAACAAAGCGATTTTCTCGAAGACCTGACAACATTTGCTTTCCAGGCTATAACTGCACATTCAGTATGCAACCCTTGATGGAGCTGCCAAATATTAGCTGATTTCGGGACCGTGTCTTGCGGTTAGCTCCAAATTTTTAAGTGCAGTAAATTATTGTAGCTGTTATTTTTTCTTATTAAAAGTCTCTTATTCTCTTTTCATGTTTACAGTAATGATCAATCTACAGGTTATTTAGTGCAATAACTCATCCTCTGAGTTTGCAATGTCAATGAGTTTTTCAGTTTAAATCAGGTTTAAATGGCAAGAGTTCCTGTGGGGATGAAAGTAACAGTTATTTACACAGTCCCACTGCTAATAGACAAACTGTATTTTTCACTTCCACATTAGTGGAACTTTCAGTGTTTTGATTCAGATGGTTTATAAAATAACCAATAATAACGAAACATATTAAAAAATTTTAGAAAATGTTAGCATTTTGCAATGGTGGATTGCTTTTGAAACATTTCTTGGAGCTGAAATAAAAAAATGAAAATGCAGTTTAATATTTTTTGCAAAACTAAAGGACAAAATATGTTTGCAGTGAACATTAACAAGGTCATAGTTGGATATATTTAAAATGAACACGATTAAGCCAGTAAATCTAGCAAATATTGTTGTGTTACTTTTGACCGGGGTCAGAAGTAAACAATGTGCAACTTACTACAAGTACTAAAGTGCTTACTAAAGTGAAGTTTTATTGGAGTTGTTCTACATTGATATAAAATTAACAGCTGATTTTGATAGAGCACTCTTGTGAGTTGTACTCGTAAAAATTGTGCTTGTAAAAATTGTACTTTTGTCCCCACTCTCCCCTGCCAATTTGCAGTAGCCTATCAAGCAGAATAAAAAGCTGGTTTGTAGCTAAAAAAAGCCTCGCACATACAAATGAATGGCAGTGCTGCTTTTACGTTAAAGAGTGAACACATTTTGGAGGGAAAACTTTATATGCTATAGGTAAATGTTTAACAGCCCAACCCACAATTAATCAATTTCAAATTGTATTTATTTATTTATTTTCTTCATTTCATAGCATGCCTATCGTAAACGGTGGTCTGAACAACTTCTGCAACATCGGCCGTTTTCCCGCCGTCAAACTGCAGGACTGTTTCTGGAAAGGATCGGGCTATGTGCCGGTTTACAGCAACCCTTGCGTGAAGCCCTGCGTCGACCCGTGCTGGAATCCCTGCGTGAAACCTGTTGTCGACCCATGCTGGAATCCGTGTGTGAAACCAGTTGCCGACCCTTGCGTTAAACCGGTCGTCGACCCTTGCAGGAAACCCATTTTCGACCCTTGCAGTAAACCGGTTGTGGACCCTTGCGGTAAACCAGTTGTCAATCCTTGCGTGGTTCCTCTGCCGAAGCCTTGCGTGAACCCATGCGATGTGAGACCGCACTGCGATTACGACTGCAAGCAAGTTTTCCTGAAGGACTGTGCGGACGACTGTAATGCCGCGCGGTGCTGTGAAGGTAAGACATTTCATCTGTCTGGAATGAATTGGGTCACATTGAAATGAAAAGTCCCTATTAATTCAGTCACCCCCTTTACATTCAGAATACTAATCTCTTTCTTTCTGCGGTCGAATTTAAGGAAGGTTTTTGAGGACAAAACATGCAGGTTTTTTTCTCCATATAGGCCTAGTGGACAGACTTGTATTGACTTGTATACTTGTTGTGTCTGGCACTAGCTTCCGGAACCAAGCAATGTCGTTCATATAAATTTTCGTTTTAAAAACAAAAGAGGCACAGATACTAAAATATATAACAAATATGGTGTATTTTATTGTGCAGTCAGCTTACAGTAGAGCTAATGCATTTAATTTCGCCCACCACAATTAAACAGAATTTTGCCACTAAAATGACACAAATTGTTTATTGATTTTGTGGTGAGTTTTTTTAAAATAGGCAACAATATTCTTTTGTTATTTTGCTGTGATAATATACAAATTTATCTTAATACTCTATTACTATTTTGAACATTTATATAAAGGAAACACTCAGAAACATAGATAGAAACTTAAGAAATGTATATTAAATGATTGACCTCTTAACCCTATAAAGTCTACTATATTGAGGTGGCGCAGTGGGTAGCGCTCTCGCCTCACAGCAAGAAGGTCACTGTTTTGAGCCTCGGCTGGGTCAGTTGGCATTTCGTGTGGAGTTTGCATGTTCTCCCCGTGTTGGCGTGGGTTTCCTCCGGGTGCTCCGGTTTCCCCCACAAGTCCAAAGACATGCGCTATAGGTGAATTGGGTAAGCTAAATTGTCCGTAGTGTATGGGTGTTTCCCAGTGATGGGTTGCAGCTGGAAGGGTATCCGCTGCGTAAAACATATGCTGGATAAGTTGGCGGTTCATTCCGCTGTGGCGACCCCAGATTAATAAAGGGACTACTATATCATATTCGGTGTGATTTTGTTTTGTTGAATGTTCATCAATGCATTAGAAAAATCATTCTAAAATATATTTATCAAATATGGTGTAGGCTATTTATCTGTGCAATCACCCTACAGTAAACCTAATGCATTTGATTTTCCCCACCACAATTAATATGACAGTTTAAAACTTTTTAGTCAGGTGAGACCCTTATTCCTTTGCTGGGATCATTTGCATTGAATCTGAAATTTCTCTGAGAACCATATATGAAGAAAAATCCTGTCAGGTGTTCCTCAAAACCTTATTTTCTTTTTGACTTAATAAAGAAATTAATTACTGTAATGCTTTATTTATACATTTCTTTGTCTTATACATATCTTATACATATCTTAATCTTACTGGTTATTAGTGTTGTTAATTTTTTATATCCACTTTTGTGTCTTATATGTGAGGGAACCAAATCCCCGACAGTACAAAGCTTCAGATTTTTCTTCGAAGTTGCAATATACCGTACCTCTGGGTTTCCTTTTCGACCATGTTCCTTGAATTGTATGGTTTAATAGAAAACTAATTAAATTAAAAACTCAAAAAGAAAGAAAGAAATTGATATCTTGGTTGCCAAATGGGGTAATTTAATTATTAGGAAATGTTCATTCTGGAAGTAATGTTTGAATGTTTGTGTCAGATCTGGTCCTGCAGGTCCGGTGTGTTGACCTGATGAAGTGCTGGAAGAGTCAGAATCGCCAGGAGCATCACACCAACGGTTTCCATGGCGACCACCTGATCGTCCGCAGAGGGCAGTGTTTCCAGATGTGGGTCGAGCTGTCCAGGCCTTTCAACCCCAAATGTGATCAACTTCACCTGGAGCTGAAACTCGGTCAGTTAAGTTCTCCTGATCAGTGCAATTGATAATCAATACTGTGATTCACGAGTCATTGTTTTCAGATTATTAATGTAATGAAATGTTTTTTTTATTAATATTTTGTTGTCGTATTTTAATATTTAATATTTTGTTTTTGTATTTTGTTACTTTATTAAATGCCTAAATTAGTTTTTATTCATTTAAATTTTTATCTATAAATCTGTTTAAAATACAAATAAATAAATTAAAGTTTTAATAAATTTTTTATATTTTGTTATTGTTTTTTTAAAGTTGTATTAAATGTGTTTTGCTTTATTAATTCCTATTTAAATTTGAATGACTTTTTTGGTTTTACTTCATTATATTACATTAATAATAATTAATTAGTATATTATAAAAGTACAAAAAATTAAAGTAATAAAACAGAAAATTGAAATATTTATTTTCTGTTTTTATTATAATTTCTGTTAAAGTTTTAATAGTTTGTTAAGTAATACATTTTAATTTCTGTTTTAGTTATTGTAGTACTTTAGAAAATAATAAATGCACCTTGACAAACAACAGAAAGTTCTTTGTACTTTATTTCAGTTAAACATTTTAAGTAATACATTTATTTATTAATAATAAGAACATTTGATATATCTTGTTTTTGCATTTGTTTCTCAGGCAATGTTCCATCAATACCCAATGGCACACTGGTGATTGTTCCACTTGTGGAAGAATTCAAGAAAAATCGCTGGGAGGCCAAGATTGTGGAAAAGTGCCAAAACCGAATCAAACTCAGCGTGTTCTCGCTTCCCACCGCGTGCATCGGACGCTACAGCCTGACCATTGTGACCTGCGGCCCGAAGGGAAGAGCCACCTCATCATGCAACCCCAGCAATGACATTTACATGCTCTTCAACCCCTGGTGCAAAGGTATGTACTGTATGAAATAAACAGGCAGACATGTAAGCCTCTGAATCACATCTTATACAATTATCTAAATCAATATATAATCAATGAAGTCAATACAGTTGAAGTTCTTTTTTAAGTATTTCCCAAATGATCTTTAACAGAGCAAGGAATTTTTCACAGTATTTCCTATAATATTTTTTCTTCTGGAGAAAGTCTTTGTTGTTTTATTTCGGCTAGAATAAAAGCTGTTTTTTATTTATTTTTTAAAAACATTTTAAGGTCAATATTATTAGCTCTCTTAAGCAATTTTTTTTTTCAGATTGTCTATACAGAATAAACCATCGTTATATAATGATTTGCCTAATTACCCTTGCCTAATGAACATAATTAACCTAGTTAAACCTTTAAATGTCACTTTAAGCTGAATACTAGTGTCTTGAAAAATATGTAGTAAAATATGATGTACTGTCATCATGGCAAAGATAAAAGAAATCAGTTATTAGAAATGAGTTATTAAAACTATTATGTTTAGAAATGTGTTGAATAAATATTCTCTCTGTTAAACAGAAATTGGGGGAAACAAATATACAGGAGGGCTAATAATTCTGACTTCAGCTGTATTTATATTAAAAAAAATCTAAATCATGAGAATGTGCTATGACTCTGGGTAACTGATATCCTAAAATCAAATAAAAACCAGTAATAAGAAAATGATTTTTTATAGAAATAAATTATATGAATTATTTGGTGCTGAAACATTTCCCTGAGAAATTGCTAGCAAATTATACAAACAAGTAGGAATAATTAGCAAGTAACACACAGAAACACTGAAATAGTAATTTCTCGTAAAATTTGCTCCAGTAATCTTTATATTATTTCCCCCTTATTCATTTTTTAACAAAATTTGTAAAGAAATTTTATACATTATAAACAATCTTCCCAATAGAAACAATCCATTAATTTATTCATTCATTTTCCTTCGGCTTAGTCCCTTTATTAATCAGGGGTCACCACAGCGAAATGAACCGCCAACTATTCCAGCATATGTTTTACGCAGCGGATGCCCTTCCAGCTGCAACCCAGTACTGGAAAACATCCATCCACACTCATACTCTACGGTCAATTTAGTTTATTCAATTCACCTATAGCGCATGTGTTTGGACTGTGGGGGAAATCGGAGCACCCGGAGGAAACCCACGCCAACACGGGGACAACTCCACACAGAAATGCCAACTGACACAGCCGAGACTCGAACCAGCAACCTTCTTGCTGTGAGGCGACATTGCTAACCACTGAGCCACCGTGTCGCCTAGAAACAATCAATACTATGTATTGATTTATTATAATGAGAAAACTAGATTTCTACATTTCTTCCTCTCTCTTCACCAGATGATGCTGTGTATCTGGATGAAGAGTCCCAGAGAACTGAGTATGTGCTGAATGACGTGGGCAAAATCTTCTATGGAACTAAACATCAGATCGCTTCCAGAACCTGGCACTTCGGTCAAGTAAGAGCCAAACTTTAATTAACACACAAAAAAAGAGTTTCCTTAATTAAATACTCTTAACCTTATTATATAAAGAGTCTTATTTGCTAATATAATAAACATATTCCTGACATATTTTGAGTCATATTTACTATAAAGGGATAGTTCACCCAAAAATGAAAATTTACTCAGTCTCAAGTGTTTCTAAACCTTTCAGTTTCTTTCTTCTGTTGAACATAAAAGAAGATATTTTGAAGAAAGCTGAAAACCATTGACATCCATAGTAGGAAAAACAAATACTATGTAAGTCAGTGGTTACAGGTTTTCAGCATTCTTCAAAATATCTTCTTTTTTGTTCAACAGAAGAATTAAATGTATTTTTAAGCATAGTTAACTTTCATTAATATTTGAGTGAAAGGAACTCATTGATTTCACTGCTTGATTTTACATGATTACATTTTTTGTGATTATTAGTTTGATGAAGGAGTCTTGGCTGCGTGTTTGTTTGTGCTGGAGAAGTGTGGTGGAGCATGCAGTGGATGGGGAGACCCTGTTAACGTGGCCAGAGTCGTGTCTGCCATGGTGAGTCTTTAAATTCTTATTAGAAGTGCAATGTGAAAATACAGAAGTAAACAAAATTGTTGAGACCCTTCCACTGAAGAAAGAAAAACTACAGTGGTCACTGAAAAAAGTAATGTGACTGAAGTCAGTAAAATGACTGAAAATAAACTAATGGAAATCAGATATTGTGGTTCAAGATTTCCCACATTATATTTATTATTCAGATGGAGAGACTCAGATTTTTAAGGACTAGCTCCATAAGAAAATGTTTGGCTACATGGGGTCAATTTCTTGATTTATTTGACAAATCTATAACTGAAGAGCAATCCAGTGACCCCTCTGAGGATTAAGTTATATACCTTTTCTAGTTTTAATTGTATGTTTTGTGACAATAATATTTTTTTGTCTCTTTTTTTTCCCCTTTATACCATCCTTTATATCTCTACTGTATGAGCCAATATTTGCTCTTTCTTGTTCTGTGTATATATATTTATAAAAACCTTAAACTAAAGTAATTTAAAAAAAAATTCTGGTTCAACAAATGCATTATAAAGCAAACTAATGAAACTGGCTTGGACAAATTTGAAGAATACCAACAATTTTGTGCACGTCTGTATGTATGTGTATAGACAAAAAATAAGTCTATCATTTCATATTATGATATATTGTTTATTTCATTGTGTCACAAAATACATTGTTTACTATAATACTTTTTTCATAATTTATATGAGAGCAATATCACACGTCATTACGGGGATGCTGGCAGAAACAATATAACAGCATAGTGAGAAAGTTACGATCTCGAATTTCAATGTTTGAATGAGCAATATCACACGAGTAGCAGTGCGATGTGGCTGTATATTGGCACTGGTGTGAGGCGTGCGTTGACTCGAGGCCGAGTGCCTTAGTGTCCCACCAGTGACGATATACAGCCATTTCGCACTGCTACGAGTTTGATATTGCGTTTATACAACAGTTCGATGGCATAATCATGTATATAAAAAAGAGAATCAAACATGGAGAGTCTCAAAAATCCTCTTGTAAGAAGAACGCCGTTCATTCACATCTGCAGCTAAACGTCAGCACAGCAGAAACCGTTGCTACTTCACAAACGACGCTTTAGAGTATTTGAGTGATTCTCTAGCATAATGTCTAAAATGATGACAAAACAGGTGATTTTGCTCACATTTTAAGATTATAAGGCTGAACGGCATGAAATGCCATCTTAGTCTACAGTGATTTCCCAGTACTTCTCTGTTGTAATCAGGAGATCACAATAATTATCCCCAAAAAAGCCAGAGCGAAGCAAACACTACCAGATTACTATGGTATAAATACAGCACTACAAAATACAAGAGAGAGATCGACTTAGAATGTCACTTACCTGTTCTGTAATGATTTGATTAGCTGTAGTTTGAAACATACACTGAAAAAATGCTGTTTTTCTACCCTAAGGACTTATTATGCGGTCTCTGTCTCTGAACGTCAACCGTCTTTGCTCTGCTCAATATGACAGGCTGGCCACCAATGCGCTGAATCTCCGAAATAATTAATATTTAAAATAGGCACTGTCCTTATAAATAAACTGCATAGTTGCAATCTAAACAACTACATTCTGGCCTAAAAAAGCCTCAAAAGTACATTATGTTGTCCAACAGCTGCAATATTTCTCAAACTGTAGTCCTCTGCTTTCCACTGGTGTGGGTGGAGTAATACACAAGGGTGAAGAGGCTGTATAAGTGTTGATATTACTTTAATATCACACAACTATCAGCCAATCAGATTCGAGAACCAGACAGAACTGTTGCATAAATATATAAATCGTTATTAGGACAACATGAGATGACTTATATCGTGATATGAGATTTTTCACATCGCCCAGCCCTATCATGAAGCCCAATGAACATCCATTGTGCTGATATTTGGTAAGAGAACTGATAAACACTTCAACAATCTCTCACAGGTTAATGCCAGTGATGACTCTGGTGTGTTAATGGGCAACTGGTCAAACTGCTATGCGGACGGGACTGCTCCAACATCCTGGTGCGGCAGCAGCGCCATCTTGAAGCAATACCACAAATGTGGAGGAGTACCAGTCAGATATGGACAGAGCTTGGCCTTTGCTGGAGTCACCAACACACGTAAGGGATCTTTCAAAATGCACAAGAAGAAAAAAAATGTCTTTGTAAATGTAATGCATTTATATTCTTCTTTTCTTTCTCTTAGTGTTGAGGTGTTTGGGTATTCCTGCTCGGCCGGTCACCAACTTCTGCTCTGCTCACGACACTGATGTGTCCATGACTGTAGACATTTATCTTGACGAGAACTATGATCTGATCGACAGCCTGAACCGGGACTCAATCTGGTGAGATTATGTGAAAATCTTTTTCATTCTGTACTGTAGTGTCAGCAATAATGTCTGCTGTGGGATTATTATAGGACAAACACAGATTTATGTTTTATTTAATGAAGGTTTAAAACTGAACATTTTTACTCTCCTTTGTCAAAATGTCCAGTAATAACAAATCTAAATTTTAGACTATTATATTTGCTTTTATTTGTTTTTTTTAACAGAATATTAAATTTGAAATTAATTTACATAGAATAATTGTTTTATGTTTTTTTTATTTTATTACTTACGGTAACTCTGTCTTAGTGAACTTTCAGACCAAACTCTGTGATTGGGTTTTATTTCCAAAGCCGTTTCGCAAATCATAGTTTCTGAACACCCTAGCTAAGAATTAAGACCATGTGTGTAAATGCAGCTTTTGTAATATACAAAGGATTTCAAAAGAAAATGTTACGCTTTTAGAGATTGATACAGTTGTGATTTTCTAGATTGATGCAGCAGATTTTCTAAATTGTGATATTTATTTTTTGCAGTATTTTTTTTATTTTGTGGTAATGTTATTGTATGTGTGAATATAAAGAATAATGAAATCCTTATTTTCATTATGTAGCAAATTAAGAGATCTTGTTGCTAACTGTAATCTTTACATTTGTGTAAAGTATATTTTTTATTTTAAAGTTTTTAAGTATTTTATATTTGCTTTTATTTTCTATTGCATTTATATTTCTCCAAAATCTTGATTCTTATTGTTATTATTTTAGTTATCGTTGTTATTATTCTAAGGTCATGAGTGGTTGTGTAAGCATTTCACTGCATATCATACTGTGTATGACTCTGTATGTGACAAATAATATTTGAATTTGAAATTTTAATTTGTGCTAAATAGCTTCACTATTTGTAAGTAGATTCAGTATACAGAAATCATTTTCACTATCAGTCGTTGAATCTTTGATCTTCTCCTCTGTATAGGAGCTACCATGTGTGGAATGAGGCCTGGATGGCTCGTCCAGATCTGCCCGCGGGTTTTGGAGGTTGGCAGGCCATTGATGCGACTCCTCAGGAAACCAGTCAGGGTGTTTTCCGCTGCGGCCCTACCTCTGTTGCTGCCATCCGCAGCGGGCAGGTCTTCCTCAAATATGACGCACCTTTTATTTTTGCTGAGGTATGATAAAGCCTTGTGATTTAAGTGTTAGTTCACTCAAAATGGTAATTCTGTCATTTTCTCTCCATTATGGCGACAAATTGTGATTTAAAAAAAACTCTAAATGACAATATTTTTATTTAAAACTTGGAAAAAAAATTACATTGATATTTAATGAATGCAGTAAATCGAGAGACACTGATTTTTCAGTCAGTACCTGGATGGAAGACCACATGGGAAAGCTAGGTTGCTGCCGGAAGTGGTGTTAGTGAGGCCAGCAGGGGGCGCTCAACCTGCGGTCTTTGTGGGTCCTAACGCCCCAGTATATTGATGGGGACTCTATACTGCTCAGTGAGCGCCGTCTTTCGGATGAGACGTTAAACTGAGGTCCTGACTCTCTGTGGTCATTAAATATCCCAGGATGTCCTTCGAAAAAGAGTAGGGGTTTAACTCCGGCATCCTGGCCAAATTTGCCCACTGTCCATCATGGCCTCCTAACCATCCCCATATCATCTCCTCTCCACCAATCAGCTAGTGTGTGTTGTGCAGTCTGGCGCAATATGGCTGCCGTCGCGTCATCCAGGTGGATGCTGCACAATGGTGGTGGATGAGGAGATTCCCCCCATTGGGTAAAACGCTTTGAATGTCTAGAAAAGCGCTTTATAAATATAAGGAATTATTATTATTATTTTTATTAAAGTGTTATTATATCTTACCCAACAGTTATCTGTTCTTGCTCTAGGTGAACAGTGATGTGGTGTTCTGGCAGAGGAAAGCATGTGGAACGTTCGCTGTGGTCCATGTTGACAAGAATGCAATCGGTCACTGCATCAGCACCAAGGCTGTGGGCTCGGACAAACGTGTGGATATCACCAACCACTACAAACACCCAGAAGGTAAAAATCACAAACATCACTTAAAAGTGCAGTAAATAGAATTGACACCTAGTGGTTGAACTAGGTATTGTAGTGCAAGTTCAAAATATTGGAGAGGTTTTTTGTTTTTTTATGTGGCCCCTCCGATAACAACTTGACGTGCATGCAGGTTGCCAGATTGATGACAGCAACATAAGCAAGGCTTACACTAAGCTGCTCTACATATATTACTAATGTAAACATTAGTTATGTTTGCAAATTATAAACCACCTAATGTGGCTTTTTATCACTTCGAATCCTCATTTCGGACTCTGCTACTGTCCTCTGGAAGTCACAATTTTGGCTGCATCTGCATATATATAGGCAACCTTCATGACTGAAATAAAATAAGCAGTTTTTTTCCCACCAAGGGAAACCAGGGTGCTGAAATATAATTGTGCAACCTGGCAGTGGGCAGAGTTCAAAACAAAGACAGACATTGTGACTCGGAACACACATTTTCAAAGGAGAATAACTGACTTCAGCATTGTTTTTCCAGATAAACACGTATGTTCACTTAGCATGTTTCTTAAATATCTGCAGACCTATTATGGTATTTTTATGTTTTAGAAGAGTCAAAAACTTACATACAGCACTTTTAAAGTGATAGTACACCTAAAAATGAAAATGTATCCTCCACTTGTTCCAAAGCTGTGTGAATTCCTTTTATGTGCTAAACACAAAAGAAGATATTTTAAAGAAACATTTTCAACATTTTTCAAAATACCTTCTTTTAATGTTCACCAGAAATAAAAAGAAACTCAAACATGCTTGGAACCACTTGAGAGTAAGTAAATTGTGAGTAAATGTTCTTTTCTTTTGGTGAACTGCCTCTGTGTTACGTGGCCGAATTTATTGTTGTTGTTTTTTCTCTCTTTCTGTTGCTATTGGCTGGCATAACTGTATGACATCGTTAGTGGGGGCTCGTCCGGGATCTCTCCATTTTTTTATCAAGGAGAGATATTTATTAATATATGTATACAGTTGAAGTCAAAATGATTAGCCCTCCTGTGATTTTTTTTTTTTTCTTCTTCTTTCAAATAAACTTTTTTTTTTTCAATTTTTTTTCAATATTTCCCAAATGATGTTTAACAGAGCAAGGGATTTTTCACAGTATTTCCTATAATATTTTTTTCTTCTGGAGAAAGTCTTATTTGTTTTATTTCGGCTAGAATAAAAGCAGTTTTTAATTTTTTTTTATATTATATTATTAATTTAACAATATTATTAGCCCCCTTAAGCAATCTTTTTTTTCGACTGTCTACAGAACAAACCAGTACAGATAGACAATGACTTGCCTAATTACCCTAACTTGCCTAGTTAACCTAATTAACCTAGTTATGCCTTTAAATTGCACTTTAAGTTGAATACTTGTGTCTCGAAAAAATCTAGAAAAATGTTATGCACTTATTATAAAATACATGTTATCGTGGCAAAGATAATAACCTGGAATATGAATTCCTTTGTGTTGCTTCTGCCACGCCTATAACTTCTGTGGAGACATAACATATGTGGGGGCTCGTCCGGGATCTCTCAATTTTTATATCAAGAAGAGATATTTAAATCCCTGGTTTGGTGTTTTTTTTTCTTTTTTTATATTTCTTGTCAATTTTTCCCCTCATTTTAAATAAATATATTTCCTTTATTGGAACTTTCTTTCTCCTCATAATATCAGGGTTAGTAAATAAAATAACCTGGAATTTGAATACCTTTGTGTTGCCTCTGCCATACCCCATAACATCTTTGGAGACGTAACACTGTAAAGTCTCTTTCTCTTGGAGCAGTTGTAACTTTACCTCTGCTTTTCCTCTCCACATCCACCAGGTTCAGAGGAGGAGCGTCGTGCGGTTGAAACTGCTCTTCGTCACGGCTCCAAAAAGTGCGCATATCCGCTGCCCTGCGCCGAGGATGTCATCTGTGACATCACCATGAAGGGCGATGGGGTGTGTGTGGGCAAAGACGCAGTGCTTTGCATTGCTCTGAAGAATAAATGTAGCTCAACTCGTAGCGTCACACTTCACAGCCAGCTGTCGGCCGCTTACTACACCGGCATCCACAAGTCCTTGGTGAAGAAGGACCAGACATGCTTCGAGCTCAAGGCTACTGAAAGTAAGAAATGATTGAAAAACTTAGCTAAAGTTCAGAATCAAAAACAACAATAAAAATTCTGTAGTTATATACAGTTGAAGTCAGTGGAATTATTAGCCCTCCTGTATATTTTTTCCCAAATTTCAGTTTAACGGAAAGAAGATTTTTTTTCCCACCCTTTTCTTGTTTCAAACCTTTATAAGTTTCTTTCTTCTATTAAACACAAAAGAAGATCATTTAAAGAAAGCTGAAAACCTGTAACCATTGACTTGGTTAGTGTTTGTTTTTCCTACCATGGAAGTCAATGGTTACAGGTTTTCAGCTTTTTTCTAAATATCTTCTTTTGTGTTCAACAGGATATAGAAACTTGAACCGCTTGAAGGTGAATAAATTGTGAGAAAATGATAATTTTGGGGTGAACTATGTATTTAAAAAAAAAAAAAAAAAAGATTCTTTATTGGCATCCATTGTAGAGACTAAAAGTAAATCTAAAATTTGAGTAGTTCTGATATGTTTGAGATGAGGATGTTTTGTAATAGAAGCATTTGTATTTATCAGTGTTTATCTTCCATCTATCTTTAGCTAAGGTTCTGGAGTGGTCTCTGAAATATGAGGATTACAAGAACCATCTTGTGGATCATTCAACGATGATGCTGACTGTTGCCGGACGCATCACTCAGACTCAGCAGATTGTGGCCAAACACTTCAACTTTCGACTGCCCACACCCGGCCTTGTTATTTCTGTGAGTTTCAATGACTGGAAATCATCCACTTAAAGGTTCCGTGAAATTAAAATAAAGTTTTTTAGATGTTAGCAAGAGTATTGTTAGTTTTAAGGATATCTATAAGCTAGTGTTTATATATAAATTTGCATTTAGAAGATATAAACCTGACAAACATTTAAAGCTCACAGTTTGTCACTTCCCCCTAAATGGATCAACGATTTTTTTCATGTCACCTCATACTTCAGATTCTCATCCAATCAAATGCTCTCTAGTATCTGACATGCCCCGCCCCCTTCAAGACACTTCTCATTTACTTTTCATTTGATGCGCTTGAACTCAACCACTCTCACTGGCAGAGCTGTGATAAAACAAAACACTATTGGCTGTTTTTTAAAAAGGGGAGGAGCTACTCAATGTCCCGCCCTCTCTTCATATTTCAGTTGAGATTATGTCAAACATCAAATAAAAACACACATTTCAAAACCCTTCACGAGACCTTTAAAGCGCATAAGATTATTCTTCCAACACTGTAATTGAATAGTTTTGATGTTGGAGTTAGGGATCGGGGAGGGTTAGGGCGATATTATAGCCTCTTATCACACCACTCTACATTAAAATTTACACTGGTAGCACAATCTGATAGGTAGCATATTTCATCAACAAAATGTGCTGCCTACTTTTTTAAAGGGAGGTAGGAAAATCTGACAGGGTAGGGCAAATTGACCAGCTCACACTTTGTTTTTGTTTTTTTATAATCCATTTGAAGCAATGCTTATTATCTGGACTTTGAAAAGTAGTGGTGTTAATGTCATTTGTGCTTTTACCTTTCAGCCTGGATGTGATTGTGTGGTGGGCAAAGAAGTACCAATCAAAATCACTTTCCAAAACCCACTACCCTGCGTGCTGAAAAACGCCATCTTCCGCATTGAGGGACTGGGTCTGAAGCACTGCAGATCCATCAACTATGGGTAGGAAATTAAGTGTTAAACTATATGTGACCCTGGATCACATCTTAAGCTGCACGAGAAGTAGCCAAAAATACATTGTAGACTGTAAGAAATGCTGGGTTCCACACAATTCCTTCATGTCGTCCCAGCACAAATTGATTAAGTTAACTTCATCATTTTTACAAATTTAAGTGGATTGAACATAAAACAATTAAGTTGTCCCAAACATTTTTTTAAGAATTGTGTTTTTGTCAGGTCAATTAAAATAAGTAGTTTGAACAAGCAGAAAAAGTCATTTGTTGAGTTTATGAGTCAGAATCAGTGGCGTGCACAGACCTCCTGGCACTTTAAAAAGGCACTTAAAAAAAAGTGGGAAAAAGTTTTTTCTTTTCATCCTTTATATCCTTGGCATTCTATTAACTCTTTCCCCACCAGCTTTTTTTTAATAAGTCAGCATTTTCGATGATTTTCCCCTATATTTGACAGCCATCAGAATATTTTCTGCTAAGATTATATGACCATACAGTATATTTTATATCAAAATAAAGAACCAAGCCTCTTCTTTCAAAAAAACAAACAAACAAACGTTTTATTCTATGTTCATGTGGTCATGTTTTATCCCCACTTGAATGCAGCTTTTATCAAAACTGCAACATTTTTGACAGAAAAATGCATTTTTCCAAAAAAAATTGTGCGTATGCGTGCATGTACAGGTGTACATGTGTGCACATAAACACACAAACACACATATTGTGTGTGTGCGCGCATGTAAAAAACAACACTTCTAACCAAATGTCTTAAACCCATAAAACAAATTATCAAGAGTTACAGAATTATTACAAAAACATTTTTTAGTGCCAAACATAATCAGAATATGAAAATCTTGATCCATAAAATTCTTTTGTAAATTTCTTTCCATAATGCATTATGCATTGCATTGTGCATTGCTGAGAATGAATTCTTGACAACTTGAAAGGCACTTTTCTTAAAATTAAAAAATTAAAAATTCATACATTATAGATTTTTTAAATAGTTCTATCTCGACCAAATATTGTGCTATCCTAACAAACCCATACATTAATGAAAAGCTTATTGAGCCAGAGCAAACATTTCCAGAAAATTGAATTTGGTAAGCTGTTTTCCTTGAAAACAAATATTTTTGGCTTGGTATTGTCACACCAATTAACTTTCTATTCATCACTCAATATATATATTCAATATATATATATATATATATATTTTTTTTTTTTACTTCAGTAACATACCTGTACATGTGTTTTACAGTAGCAGGGCCCTACCGCAATTTCATTTTACAGTAAAATAGCCTTACCGCAACTTCTTATGGTAAAATGCCCTTTGCAACATTTTAATTTTACAGTATGACCATTTTTACAGTACTTTTACTGTCATTTATTTACATTTCACACTAGCAGTACATCCTTTATTTGTAGTATTTACTATTGAATTTCATAAATTCCAAACAAGTGACTAATTTTTCATTAACTCTCTCATTTTTGTCCTCAACTACAGTAGCAGTACTTGATTACTTTGATTACAGTAGAATACCGCAAATTCCTAACATGCAGTAAGTTACTGTAAAAGTTTTAAAATGACCCACAATGCAGCGCATATTACAGTAGTGAACTGTAAAGAATGTATGTGGTAGTTTACTAGCCGTTTTTTTTTCCAGTAAATTATTGCGGGAAAGTCTAACAGTGTATACAGCAATTAAATGTGTTCCTTTCTATGTGTTTCTCAGTGATATTGCAGGCCTGGCCACAGTGAACCTGACGGAGAAGTTCATTCCCAAATGTCACGGCCCTTACAAGCTTCTGGCATCTCTGGATTGTCCTCAGCTCACTCAGGTGCATGGATTCACCGACGTCGTTGTCAAAGAAAAGTGAACAAGCGCCTGAATTATTGGAGGAGCGGAAATCTTTCAGCAGGCTTTTCATATTGATCGACTGGCAGAGTTAAAAGCTTTTAGTTAACTGTAATCTATAGCAAACGCTGAACCAAAGGGTGCTTTTACATTTGGGATCTTGCTTTCAGATGTTGCTGTTTGTTGAAGTAATCATGTGATTGTATCTGTGGTTTCACATATTTTCAAAAAAGATCTGAAGTATATAAAACTATTAACTACATCAACTACTTCCTTTTATGCAGTCAACCTAACCAAATTTCATTCATTTTAGTTGCATGGGTAATCTGTCCACCAAATTGCCTCAATAAATGTCATTCACTTGCAATACTTGTGTGTTTGTGATATGTCTTTTTGAATTTGTTGATGAAAGGATCCTAACATGCAACACCAAGCAGAATAACTAAATTTATGGGTTATTCATACAAGCAGCACTATTTTATGTTTTTTAGGTGATACCAAGTGATTTTTTTTTTGTAAAACATTTTAAACAGCGTCTAAATACTTTAAACACAAAACAAACTGTTGAATGCACACTTCCACATCAATATTCATTCATTTTCCTTTGGCTTAGTCCCTTATTTATCAGGGGTCGCCACAGCGGAATGAACCGCCAACTATTCTGGCAAATGTTTTACGCAGTGGATGTCCTTCCAGCCGCAATAAAGAAATGGGAAACACCCATACACTCTCACATTCACACTCACTCATACGCTACGGCCAATTTAGTTCATCCAATTCACCTATAGCGCATGTCTTTGGACTGTGGGGGAAACCGGAGCACCCGGAGGAAACCCACGCCAACACGGGGAGAACATGCAAAGTCCGCGCAGAAATGCCAACTGGCCAACAGTAGGCACCAGTTAATACAGTTCAAAGTCATTCATCGCCTGCACTATACCAAAACCAAATTACACACATTTTTTTCCTCTATTTCACCTATGTGTGATGTGTAAAATTACAGAAGACACCACAGCTCATGCATTTTGGTTTTGCCCCTCTTTGTTCGATTTTTGGACAAACATTTTTGATTTATACTCCAAGGCCTATAACATTTCCCTCCAACCGGCCACAGACCTTGCTATTTCAGAACACTCCCTCACCCTTCCAAAACATCTCCAACAAGCCCTCACTCTAGGCATGACTGTGGCCAAGCGGCTAATACTAAAAAAACTGGAAATCTCCTTTACCTCCTTCTTTTCGAATCTGGTTAATGGATATGGCCTCCGTCATCCACTTGGAAAGGTTCTGATTTATGAGGTCCAATTCTAATGGAAAATTCTTTGCTACCTGGGAGCCCTTTCTCGCATACTTAAACCTGAAATGTGCTCAATCCAAATCCAGCGCCCCTCATGAAAACTGACTGGCACACTACCTTTTAGGACTTTTTGATGACTACATACTCTGTAACACTACATTTTGTATCTCCAATAGCTGAAACCACATGTATGGCCATTCATATTATATTTATCTGCAAAGTCTGTATATTCTGAGACAATGTTGTTTGTTTGTTCAGTTGTACTTAAAAAACCTTAAAATAACAGTATTTAAAAAAAAAAGAAATGCCAACTGGCCCAGCCGGGACTCAAACCAGCGACCTTCTTGCTGTGAGGCGACAGTGCTAACCACTGAGCCACCGTGCCACCCTCCACAGGAATAATATAATTTTATAAACTTGAGAAATATGGCCTAATACAAAGAAAAGAAGACTTTAAAATTACTTAACAGATGAGCTAAACAATTGTCAGGTGGTTAGTGGCATTAACATGTAAAGATAAGCCTATTTTTCCCAGTGATGGGTTGCAGCTGGAAGGGCATCCGCTGCGTAAAACATATGCTGGATAAGTTGGCGGTTCATCCCGCTGTGGCGACCCCAGATTAATAAAGGGACTAAGCCGAAAAGAAAATGAATGAATGAATGAGATAAGCCTATTGTGAGTTTAATGGTCTCGCAATCATTCCCAACCACCAAATTGGTTCTATCACTATCTCTCCACTCCCCGTATAGCTGGCGTGTGGTGAGCACACTGACGCCGTTGTCCTGTGGATGCTGTCACATTATCCAAGTGGATACTGCACACTGGTGGTGGGTAGAGAGACCCCTCCCTCATGATTGTGACGCACTTTGGGTGTATGGCCATCCGATAAATGCGCTATTTAAATACACATTACATTACATATATATAATTCACCATAGCACTTTTATCCCATGAGATTTTTTTCATTGTTCACAAAATCTAAAAGCATCTCCTGCAATGTTGTGGTATTTTTGGTTGTTTTTGCCAATTGTAAAGAAGCCCCAAGTAAATTATTATTGCGATGTATTTCACTTTGATGAATAACTAATGGCGACGCGGTGGTGCAGTGAGTAGCGATGTCGCCTCACAGCAAGAAGGTCGCTAGTTTGAGCCTCGGCTGGGTCAGTTGGCATTTCTGTGTGGAGTTTGCATGTTCTCCCCGCGTTCGCGTGGGTTTCCTCCGGGTGCTCTGGTTTCCCCCACAAGTCCAAAGACATGCGGTACAGGTGAATTGGGTAAGCTAAATTGTAAGTTGGCGGTTCATTCCGTTGTGGCGACCCCAGATTAATAAAGGGACTAAGCCGAAAAGAAAATGAATGAATGAATTACTAATTGTATGTAAAAACAAAACAAACTAATTTTGGTTGCTTTTACACATCATTCCAGCGATTTATATATAGTCAGGTTGAATGGGTTGAAATTAGTACCAATACTAATTTTGGGTAGAAGTACATGGAGTAATAGAAAACATACTTAATATTACACTACCCTTTCAATTCATGGTTACTTATTTTGGAAGCTCTGATATCCATTCATTCATTCATTCATTTTCATTTCGGCTTAGTCCCTTTATTTATCTGGGGTCGCCACAGCGGAATGAACCACCAACTTATCCAGCATATGTTTTACGCAGCGGATGCCCTTCCAGCTGCAACCCATCACTGGGAAAAGCTCTGATATCCAAATAAGTAAATCTGAAAAATACTTACTTGATATTTTAATAATCGCAGCCAAAAAAGCAATTACAAGACACTGGTTACTTCCTGAATCCCCAACAACCCAAGAATGGCTAGAAATAGTATATGATATTTATGTGATGGAAAAAATTACATTCTCCCTTCGACTCCAAATTAATGTTTTTAGAAATATCTGGTCCACGTGGACTGAATACAATATGTAGCTCCCTCCAATCTTCGTAGAAATATACAAATATTACTACCTAATTCCAATCCACAGAACAAACTTTTTTCAATTTACGACCCATTGCACTCCCCCTCTTAATCCTCTCTTTACAGTAGGAATTTACAGCTGATAATAACTAAGCTAAAGTTGAGCGAATAAATAAAGATTCGACCCTCTCTGACCTATGTATATTTCATTCATTCATTCATTTTCTTTTCGGCTAGTCCCTTTATTAATTAGGGGTCGCCACAGCGGAATGAACCGCCAACTTATCCAGCATATGTTTTACGCAGCGGATGCCCTTCCGACCGCAACCCAACACTGGGAAACACCCATACACTCTCATTCGCACACATACACTACAGCAAATTTAGCTTATCAATAATCCATAGTTATTGATATTATTTATGTTACCATTTTATTGTTACTATTTTCATATATTTTATTTTATGAAACTTTTGTATTGTGTTCTGTTACTTTATAGTCTTTATAGTCTTTGTGCAATGTTTAGCCATGGGAAATGTACACTCTCTTAAGTGAAATCATTGTACTGTATACATTGCTACTGTAAATAAAACATTTAAAAAAATAAAAAAATTAGTACCAATACTATTGACTGATGCATGTCAAATTCTCCATGAAATGTTGGGAAAAAAGTCCTTAATACTATATCACTGTTTACACAAAAATACAGCAGCTGCCCAACTGTACAAATATTAATAATAA
Organism: Danio jaintianensis; assembly: GCA_903798115.1. Lineage (NCBI taxonomy): Eukaryota > Metazoa > Chordata > Actinopteri > Cypriniformes > Danionidae > Danio > Danio jaintianensis. The sequence continues at coordinate 25,170,120 of CAIGQV010019951.1, read as the reverse complement.
TAATTATGGGCGACAAAGTGGCTCATTGAGTAGCGCTGTAGCCTCACAGCAAGAAGGTCGCTGGTTAGAGTCCCCGACTGGGTCAGTTGCCGTTTCTGAGTGGAGTTTGCATGTTCTCCCAGTGTTGTCCAAACACATGCGGTACAGGTGAACTGAATAAACTAAATTGGTCGTACTGTAAGTGTGAGTGTATGGGTGTTTCCCAGTACTGGGTTGCAGCTGGAACTCTGTCTAAAACATATGCTGGATAAGTTGGCGGTTCATTCCGCTGTGGTGACCCCTGATGAATAAAAGGACTAAGCCGAAAAGAAAATGAATGAATGAATGAATGATAATAATTACATAAAACAAATGAATAAATTAAATTAAAGCAGCACCTTCTGCAAAACAGCAACTGTTTTCAGCATGAATAATGTAATATTTCTAATTAAATTAACAGAAATGTTTATAATCAAATGACGTATTAATATTAATAATATTAAATCATATTTTTAACGTTAAACAAATGTGTTTTCTGGTTTTGTTTCTAATCTGGTCAATGATTGCGCACATCTTCATATATACAAAAGAGAACATTTGCACCAATGCACATTCTCGTAATTCCTCATTTTACAGAAAGGGCATTTAATTGCGAATGGTAACATACATTTGCAGAATGTATTTTGTTCATGGATAATTTTGCAATATTGCTTAGACTAATTCATCTCATAAAAATCGAGTGAACTGATCTTAAACAGGACTAAAATAGTAAAACAATCCAAATTGTCGCTATTTTGTTTTTCAATTCAGCTTGAAGCCGCTAGAGACGCTGCATCAAATCCTCACCTTTACCTGCAAGGACGCCAGTATGGTAGACAACATGGCGCCCGTCGTCGGATGATTTACATTTAGTTCATTACAATGGAATGAAGCGACGTCGCGGTTTCCATAATTTGTTTTACAGCCTATGGTAGACACATGTTGGACCACTGTTCAGGTTAGTAGCCTACATGATCATCAAATAATTTGAGAGATTCATCTCAATATGTCATCTCTCAGCGTTGTAACTTGCGCACTTATAGCGATTTTTTTCCGAAGCTGTGGGATTTTCCAGACAATTTCAGTGTTAGCCTACATCTTAAGCAGTTAAAAAAAAAAAAAAGAATACACAAAAAGTAATATTTTTCTGTCACATGAGGAAGTTTCATTCGAATTATATCGTTTGTTTACAAAATCTTTTACCTCAAAAAGCCTTTCAGTCAGTGCAAGCCCTGCTGAAAAAAACAGCATAAGGTATGTTTTGATGCTGGTATGCTGGTCTTGCTGGTTTCAATGCTGCTCTTGCTGGTTTTGCTGGTCTCGATGCTGGTCTTGCTGGGTTCAGTGCTGGTCTCGATGCTGGTTTTGCTGGTCTCGATGCTGGTCTTGCTGGGTTCAGTGCTGGTCTCGATGCTGGTTTTGCTGGTCTCGATGCTGGTCTTGTTGGTCTCGATGCTGGTCTTGCTGGGTTCAGTGCTGGTCTCTATGCTGGTCTTGCTGGTTTCAGTGCTGGTCTTGCTGGTCTCAGTGCTGGTCCTGACCAGCATTGAGACCAGCAAGACCAGCATTGAAACCAGCATCAAAACATACCTTACCAGCATATGTTGGTTTTTTCAGCAGGGAGGTGTAAATAAACCAAATCGAGATGTAAGAAGATATTTCATATATGTTGTCAGTGTGTTATGCTAATACTAAATATGATTATTGCTTGTTATTTAATAATTAAATGCGTTTGTCTTATTGTTTGTTGCAGTGTTTTAAAAAAGGACAAGTAACCAAGAGCTGTAACGTTAATTGAACTTAAAATTTGTTATAAAGAAGTTCAGCAGGTCTTCAAATGTTTTAGTCTGTCCTTTACAAATTTAAGGTGTTATAGTTCACCTAAAAATGAACATTTTGTCACCATTTACTCACCCTTCACTTGTTCCAAACCTGTTTCATTTTGTATTATACAAAATTTTGATATACAAAAGTAGGTATTTTGAAAAAAGTTGCGAGTACCAATAGCCATTGACTTCCAAAGTATTTGTATTTCGTACTATAGATGTCAATAGTTACAAGTTTCCAACATTATTCAAAATATATTATTTTGTGTTCAACAGAAGAAGAAAAAAAAAAATCTCATAAAGCTTTGGAACCACCTGAAGGTGAGTCTTTTCAGCTGAACTCTGATCTCTTTAATTGTTGTATGCACTACACACACAAAAAAGTTTACCCTAAACATCCTTGAATCAAGATCCATTTCCTAAAATGAAGAAATTGTTGTTGTTTTTAGTGTGTGTGGCATGAAAATGATGTCTCAGTTTGAATCAATGGATTTTATGAGTCCATCATTGGAAGATATTTGTGAATAGATATTTGTGAATTCACTTTATTTAGATACATTTCACAGAATACACGATTTATTTTTTGTTTTCATGTAAAATGCATCTTGTTTTTTTTTTAATCTTTAGAAGTTATTGGGAAGTTATAAAACCCTGTTGGAATAAAATCCTAATTTCTCATCATAAACAGACATGATTCATAATTATAATTTTTTTTAATTTTTTTTATTGATGCTGAAGGTGTACAGACAGGAGTAAATAAACATCATAAAACCATAATATGAGTTTTAAAGACCCCAGAAAAAAATGATTATGATTTAAAATCTGTTATTTCTGTTAATCATAAAACCAAACATTACAAGAATCACTCAACAAATCAGCTATAACATGCCTTCGTCATTTCATTAGCAATCATGATCGTAATCTGCACTAGAATGAGTGCTTATTTCAAGTGCATGCTTAATTCAAGTAATTAAAGAAAGCTATTAATCAACAGAATGAAAAAAATTCCCAATATTTGGAAGAAAAATTCCCAGGACCAAAATCAATTAGTGTTTTTTAAGTTGGAGATCCTTGTTAATTCAGGTTGCAAATCAATCATAGGAAACAAGCGTTGGAAATTTTTACTGAAACATTTAGCCAGCAGCACTTTCTTTCCAATGAAACCATCTTCTTGTTTTGTTATTTGATGGGTTTATTAGTGCTGTTTGACAACCATGTTGGTGAATCCGTGCACCTGAGTGAGTTGAGGACAGTCGAATGATGCCAGCAGTTTTTGTTGGCCGTGACACATGGGAATGAATTTCTCCGTCAGGGACACGGTGGCATGTCCGGCGATATCGCTGAAGAAGGAAAAAAGAATTATTAAATTTAGATTTTGCTCATTATGTTTAGGCCTGTCACGATATCTATTTTTTTGTTGTACGATATATTGCACCAAAATATATTGCGATAAGCAATATTATTGTCATTTTAAGACCATTTTATGCCACTCATTATATAATGCCTCAATGACAATATAATAGCATCACAATGCAAGTACACTCTTCCAAAGAACACATCATATTTTATTCTTAAGAATATTTCATTTAATTATAGTCATTTTAACTATTTAATAATTAGGCAATGGAATCAGAATGTGAAAACGTATATATCCTAAACAAATAAACAATAATAATAAATGTTAACTAAAAAGTGCAAGGTAAAAAGTAATAAAGTCTGCGATATCTGTTACCAGATTTATTTTCAGTCGTCAGACACCCACATGAAAATATACTATAGTAATTTATAGTAAATACTATAGTGTTTTTTTTTTAACCATACTGATACTGACACCTCCAATAGAGATGGAAATGTTGCTAGAATTGGTTACGTATGGTTTTATGTATATATTTCATCACCAAAAATTACTGAGGTCATGTCCATGTGTTGTGCAATAAGTTGATATATTGATTATTGTGACAGGCCTAACTATAGATATCAACAGCTGATCTTTTTTATTTAGTATTTAAAGAATATCTTTTTTAGAACCACTTGAGTGTTACTAAATTGTGAGGAAAAATGTCCATTTTTGGGCCAGCTATCCCTATAAATGAATATTTTACTTTATTAATCAAGGAATTAATCAAATAACTTTTACCCATAGTTAATAACTCTGGCTTGCTTCAGTCCAAGTCCCACAAAGCGGAATACACTGTTCTTCAGGACACAAGGAAGTGGATTCTGGAAGGTGACTTTGACGGCCACCTCTTGACCCACAACAGCATCACATACAGGCTGAGAAGAAGCATAAGTGAGCAATATTTTAACATTAAAGTTCAACTGATTTAAGGATTAAGTGGTTAAACTGTGGCTTGAAACTCACAGCGAGAACCAGGTCAGGAGTGCGCATTCTGAAGTTGTATTGGGTGGCCAGAATCTGCTTGGTTTGAGCCACGTGCCCGAAGAGGTTGAGCATCAGTGGAGCGTGATCCACCAGGTGCTCCTTATACTCCTCATAACTCAGGGTCCATTCCAGAAGTTTGCCTATGGTGGACAAAAAGAGACAAATTAGGGTTCCCTTGCTTCTTGAAAGTACTTAAAAATCCTTGAATATCAGACATATGGATTCAAGGCCTGGAAAATACTTTAAAACAAACACAGGTCCTTGAAAGTGCTTGAATTAAATTAAATTAATTTTAAAAATGTAATCGATTTATTTTTATTTTTAACATTTATACTCAATTTTCAAAAAGAATAAAAAAATCGGAGAAATTCTTAAATTCTTTCTTACTTACTCCTAGGGCCGTTTATATCGAAGTTGATATTTAGTCACACCATGTTGGTGTTTCATAACATCTAATTTTTACGAGGTGGGTCGTTAGCCCAACGCTCAACCCGCAACCTGGAGGACCAGGACATACACACATACACTACGGACAATTTAGCTTACCCAATTCACCTACAACACATGTCTTTGGGCTTGTGGGGGGAAACCGGAGCTCCCGGAGGAAACCCATGCCAACACGGGGAGAACATGCAAATGCCATCTGACCCAGACGGGGCTCGAACCAACGACCTTGCTGTGAGGCAATAGCTCTACCCACTTCGCCACCGTGCCACCCTTTTTAATTCTTAAAAATCATAAATTTAATTTTGTACAATAACACTGACAAATAATGCACATTTTACCATTATTTCAGAAACCACATTTGAATATCACCAGTATTGAATTCAACAAATTTTAGACTTTTTAAAACGGTCCAATTTTTTTATGTAAATATTAAGTGTATGTGAAATGTTAAGTTCAGTAAGGACTTTCATGGTGCTACATGTGTATATGCTGGGGTGTGAATTACAAGGGTAATAAAATGTTAATACAATTAAGTTTGCTGTTCATGAAAGCATGGGAACCCTGACAATATTAATGAAATATTTGTCCTTTCATTTTCATTCTCCCTTATTCTGCAAGATCTTTTTAAGACAGCATTTTTAGATTCTTGATCATTCTAATGTGTTTATATTTTATAATTTTTTTGTGTTGAATCCTTGTGTATTTTATTGCATGTTTGATTTCTTTGTTGTAGCTCTTTGGGTTTTAGAAAAGTGCATTATAAATAAAATGTATTATTATTATTATGATTATTATTTTTAATATTAGTACAAGTCTTCATTTAAAATAATTAATTGATTCACTGTATATTATTGTATTGGTCCCTGATATTGACAAAAAAAAGACAATTTGCTATGATTTGCAACTTATAAGCTGCACTACATGAACTGTGGCATCATTTATTTCAACTCAAACTTGATTTTTTTCTCACTTTCAGAGGACTTGAGCTCAATGCACGTCTGGTCTCTCTTCAGGTAGGTCCTCCTGACTCCGGTGTAGTACATGGCTGCAGCATGGCTGTAGAGGGTGATGCTACGAGGCTGGTTGCATTTGTTTTTTAGATTGATAGAAAGCACGGCATCCTTTCCCACAAGTGGCCCGTCACCCTTCAGGTTGACTTCACAGATGACATCCTCTGGGATGGGCAGAGGGTGTGTAAGTCTCTTGCAGCCGTGGCGAAGAGCTGTTTCCAGAGCAGTGGACCGATCCTCAGAACCTGATCAATGGAAACAGAAGGAAAAGGTGAGACTTAAAAGGGCTCTCAAGTCTATTGCATTCACGGTGAGTCACAGGTATGCCAGCTAGTTCTCACGCCACACCTTTTTCCTCACAACAAGGAGTAAGGGATATCTTGTTATTTCCTAATGTATGAGGTGCAGGGCATTTAGAGTAGAGCTGTGGTGAAAAATCATGTGGGGAATTGATTTTTAAACACCCTGATATACTTTCTTGAATTTATTTTTTAACAGCACATGGCTCTGTATGCTTTACAAACAGCTGCACTCTGCTTGCATTCAAGACCTTACAAATACCACTTGAACCTAAAACAATCATTAATACTGTTAGGAAAGGTTTAAGCGAATTACAAGTGTTTATAATGAGCTGTTAAAATAAATCCACCAAATTTTCACTCAAATTTTCACCAAAGTTCTACTTTGGGGGGAAGATCTCTGAATTTATACCGGTCTCGAGTTATATAACAAAAATTTGAATTTGTTATTTCTGCATAAATTACATAATCCCATTGCAAGCAAGTACATTTTTTAGTGTCTACTCAATAAGTGGAAGTTTAACCAATAAACACGGTAAGTTACTCCATTTTTTTTATTTATTTTTTATAAAGCATTTTGATCTTATAATTTCTTGCCTATGGTCCCTGTGATCAAATATAGGGTGAGATGATGTTGGGGAATATAGCCAAATTCATGCTAAATACTATTGATGCAGTCAAAAGCTCTCAAACTACTTTGCAACTGTAGCTTTTGCTTGGACAACCTGAAACTAAAGAAAGTATTCAATGCTAACTAAGGAAATTTTTCTGTATTAACTTTTTTCAGCTATAAAAGGTCAGAGATGCTTTAATCAGAGTTAGGGTTAGGCCTTTCAGTCAATACAACTATTGATTTCTTAGCATCATGATAGGCAGATAAATATCACAATTATTCAGGCCTTTGAAGACTCGCAGAAATAAAGGTATAAGAGCTGCACTGGGGCGCTACCTATTTAGATGGTACAAACTTGTATCTAAAAGATCCATATTGGTACCTCAAAGCTACATATTAGTACCTAAACAATTCCAAGTGGTACACATTTTATGTACTAATATGTACCCTTGACAGCTCTTGTACCTAGTAAGCTTTCTAAAAACATTTTAGAAATGTGTGGGACCGCTGCTGCAAATATTTGAGCAGCTCCCCCTTAACAAATGTTGTCATACTCCAATCTTTTAAAAACAATATTGAGAGCACCACTTCATTCAAAGTTAACCAGATCTGAGACATGAATATGTTTTTACCACATGGGTGTTTGTAGAGGTTTGTGATATCAACACGTTGATCTGATCCGACAGCCTTGGTGCTGATGCAGTGACCGACTACATCCTTCTCAACATGGACAACACCAAATGTCCCATTATTTTTCCTCTGCCAGTAAACTTTATCGTTGTTTACCTATAACACAAACAGACAAACAGGAATCATAAGTAATTATGCTAATTTCTGCATGACAGAATGCTGTACATTCAAGTAATTAGCGCACTTCTGCAAAGAGGAAGGGCACGTCATGCTTCAGGAAGGTCTGCCCGCTGCGGATTGCAGCTACTGAGGTTGGGCCGCAGCGGAAGAAGCCCTGGTGGGTCAGCTGAGGAGTGGAGTCAATGGCCTGCCAACCTCCAAAACCAGTGGGCAGATCTGGACGCGTCATCCAGGCCTCATTCCACACATGGTAGTTCCTATATGGAAAAAAAAAAGGATGATGTAACTTCCTGCTCATTCAACACTTGGTACTAAATCTTTATGATGCTCACCAGATTGAATCACGGTTCATCTGATCAATCAGCTGAAACTTCTCATCCAAATAGACGTCAGTTGTCAAACTAACATCAGTGTCGTGAGCAGAGCAGAAGTTTGTGACCGGACGAGTGGGAATACCCAAACACCTCAACACTAAGAGTAGAAAAAGAACAATATAAGGGCATTACATCTACCACCACTTTCTTGAACCCCTTTTCTCTATGCATGAATTCTTACTTGTGTTAGTGACTCCAGCAAAGGCCAAGCTCTGTCCATATTTGACAGGTACTCCTCCACATTTGTGGTATTGCTTCAAGATGGCGCTGCTGCTGGACCAGAGTGTTGGAGCAGTTCCATCTGCATAATAGTTTGACCAGTTAGCCATCAGCACACCATGGTCTTTGTTGGCATTAACCTGTGAAGAAGAGATGGTTAAAATTATATATTTTAGTTGGTGTTGCAAGCTTCTTGCAGAAGGCTTGTCAATATAAAGTTTCATACTAATTATCAGCCAGATCATTTGGCATCTTAAATGGGGTTTACCAATGCCAAATCAGGGTGTTGATGAGAAGAAAATGAATACTCACCATGTCAGACACCACTCTGGAGATGTTAATGGGGTTTCCCCATCCTGAGCAAGGGGTACCACTCTTGTCCAACACATAGAAACATGCGGGCAGGATTCCCTCCTCAAACTAAAAGTCAGAGAAGAAAATGAAAATTATGTTTGTTTTCTACAATTCTATTCGAGATGCATCAAATAAAATAAAACATAAGTTTGGCTCTCACTTGACCAAAGTTCCATGTTTTGCAACCAATCTGCTGTTTCGTTCCATAGTAGATTTTACCCATATCATTCAGGATGTACTCAGTCCTCTCTGCCTGATCGTTCAGGTACACGCAGTCCTCTGATGAAGATAACATTATAAACTTTAAATGGAAAAACTTCAGCAAGTTTTATTAGTGTTCTACATTCAGTATAATTGTCATATATTCCATTGTTTTTTAAACGCGTACCTTTGCACCAGGGGTTGAACAGCATGTAAATGTCATGTTCAGGCACATATGGTAAAGTGAATTTTCCTGCTGTGCACTGAGTCACAATGCTGAGTTGGTATCGTCCAACACAAGCTGTTGAAAGAGAGCTCACACACAGTTTGATTCGGTTTTGTCCGTGCTCAACAATCTTTGCACCCCAGCAGTCCTTCTTGAATTCCTCCACAATTGGGACGATCACATATGTGCCGTCGCGGATTGATGGGATGTGGCCTGTAAAACACACAAGGACAAAACAATTCCAGTGAGGATTCAAAAACTACTGCAGATCATCCACATTTCCTATATTGGTCGTAACTAACCAAGTTTCAGCTCAAGGTGAAGTTTGTCAGAGGTGGGATTGAAAGGACGGCACAGATCAACCCACATATTGAAAGACTGTCCTCTACGGACGATGAGTTGTTCATCATGGAAAAAGTGTGTGTGGTGCTCCTGACGATTTGGTCCAGTCTTGCATTTCAAAAGGTCAATTTTGATTACTCGAAGGAGATCTACTTGGAAAATGAAAGAAATCAATAATTATCAGCCGGATCATTTGACATGAATAAAAATAACATGTTTTATTATGCATTGAAAGAGGAAAGATCTATGACTCTTACCATTGCCTCCACAAACTTGCTTGCTGACGCTGTCATCCTTGTAGTCCTTGATGATGACTTCCTTAGTCTTATAATCATGGCATGGAGTGACAAAGGTGCAAGGATTAGTGTGAGGTGAAGCCCATGAAGTAGTGCAAGGGTTAATGCATGGTTTTATGCATGGGTTGGTGTGCACATTTGCGCATGGGTTGGTGTGCACATTTGCCCATGGGTTGACGTGTGTGTTTGTGCATGGGTTGATATGCGTGTTTGCACATGGGTTTACACACGGGTGTGTGTAATGGCTAGAATAATGGCTGGCATACGGGTGGGTGTAAACCGTTGGGTAGCATGCTTCTTTGCAGCTGTTGTCCGTTTCATGTTTAAAAACTGGGAAACGGCCAGTGGTGCAGCTTTTGCATGGGTTGTTTACGAATGGCATCCTGTGAAAAAAAAGAAAAGGCTAGCACTTAGTTTAAGTACCAATTCCCACTATTAACTTCTGGCTTACTATTTGCCTGGTATTAAGATATTGGCTGCTTATTAGAACTTATAAAGTATTATGTTATTCTATATCTCTAATTTTACCCAATATTTAAACCCAACTACTACCTTTTCAACTATAAATAAGCAACAAATTAGGAGTTTGAGCTAAAAGTCTTAGTTAACTGTTTGTTAATATTGAGAAATGTATCTTAATAAAGTGTGACTGAAATGAGTAGCATGAAGGGTGAATATACAACAAAATGGTTGGTCTTTCAGAAGTTTATAAGGATTATTCATAATGAACATCATTAAAACTTCAAACATTTTCCATCTTTCAAATTCATGAATATTCAAATCATCATGGTAGATTTCCAGAACTTTTTTCCAATCTATTAGACAAATATATATTAAAACTGAAAGGTAATTCCTTTATCTCAACTTTAATTGTCTTATGGTGGATAAATAAACAATGAATATGTGCAAAATGAGAGAGCAAATAACAAAATTAAGTTATAACAAAGTTACATTACTTACATGGTTTTAGTCCTTGTCCTTGTTTGGTAGGAGAAGAAAGAACTTGGTTTACTGAAGCAAGTGATCAGTAGGTCCTGCTTTAGCCAGCGTGTCTTTCCACTGCAGCCCTTGATATTTATACACCTCATGTCCATCTCCACCCCTTCTGCATCCCCTGTGAGAAAGAAGAAAGGATTTTGGGTGAGTGACATGTTAATTTGATTGTTCTGGTTTTGGGAATTAAGTTGAATCAATGTCTTAGTCTAATTGTGCTGGAATGATGATGGAGTTTCAGAGTAAGGAGAAAAAGTCAAGACAAAAAGCCAGTGCTAGACTAGTCATGGCAAGGTCACAGTCCTGATTCCCAGAAAATGCACTTGTATACTTAGATCTGATGCCTTCAGAATTGCCATAATTCATCATTTTCTAGATTCAGAATAGTATTGGAAACGTTCATGAGAGATTTTTCTTCTTGAGATTAAACTCTGCCATGGTGAAAATTACCCCATTAGGCTTGCCTTGTTTACTGTTGGTTGCTAGGTTACCAATACTATAGTCAACCTGTTTAACAACTTGATGGAAATGCACCTAATTCACATTAGTTTTTTTTGCAAACTTTGAAAAGATTGAAAGTTCCTTGATTATTATGCCAGACATAAAAATAGCAGCTTTTCATATTCCATTGGTCTTAGCACACAATGTAATTACAGAACAGTCAAGCTTTAAATAGGAAAATAATCAAAACGTTTTTTTTTTTTAGCGAGATGCTAACGATGCTAATGCTAATCTGATTCAATGTTCTGTGCTAAGCTACGCTAAAAATCATCTAAATGAACTCAAACATTTTTAAACTAATCTTTAACTCTAGGGGAGTTGTAAAATGAGCTTATTTCCGAGTAACATGGAGTGATCCTTTAAAGCATTTGTGTTAATTATATACATTTTAAGTAAGAACAGATATGACATACTGAAAATCTCCTGTTCCAGCACATCACATTTGGTGACAATAGTTGAGTTTCCATCACTCTGAGTTAATGCGCATTTTGAAGTATTGCATAAGAAACAAATGCCATAATTTTAAATAAAAACCCCATGGTTTGCAAAAACGTTTGTTTATGCTAACTTGAGGTGGCTTTAGACTTATTGGAGATGGAAATGCATCTACAGAATAAACTCTACCATAGTGAAAACTACCCCCATTATGCTTGCCTTGTTTACTGGTGGTTGCTAGGTTACCAATACTATAGTGAGCGACTAGTCGTCAAATAGACTGATTAGACAGACTTTATATGTGTAGTCATTCATTTCGGTTTATTTGACTAGTCTAGTATTGGCTTATTCTTAGACATCTATTAGATTTTCACTGACAGCCCAAATTTAGCCTTGTTTTAGCCAAGACGACTAAAAAATGTTTGCTGGGGACCCTCAAACACACATTTATATCTGATCAGCATCTGGCAGAAACTAAACCACATCATGCAGACTGATGAAGTGCATGAGTTTATTCACTAAATCTGTTTACATCGTAGCTAATGTGCATTTTTTTCTTGTTAAATCAAAGGTTTGGGGCGTCACGGTGGCTCAGTCGTTAGCACTGTGGCCTCACAGCAAAAAGGTCGCTGGTTCCAGTCCCGGCTGGGTCAGTTGGCGTTTCTGTGTGGAGTTTGCATGTTCTCTCTGTGTTGGTGTGGGTTTCCTCCAGGTGCTCCCGTTTCCCCCACAGTCCAAACACATGCGCTATAGGGGAATTGATGAACTAAATTGGCTGTAGTGTATGAGTGTGTTTGTGAACTTTGAAAAGATTGAAAGTTCCTTGATTTCTATGCCAGAATGAGAGTATAGTTCCTTGCCTTATCGACATAAAAAATAGCAACTTTTCATATTCCTTTGGTCTTAGCACACAATTTAACTACAGAAAAGGTCAAGCTTTAAAAAGGAGAATAATCGAAACACTTTTTTAGATTTTTTGAGCGAGATGCTAATGGTCTAATCTGATTCAATGATCCATGTTAAGCTAAGCTAAAAGTTGTCTAAATGGATTCAAACATTTTATTGTATTGAGATACTGCACATTTTAAAGTATCGCATAAGAAACGAATGAGGGAAATGCCATATTTCAAATAAAAACCCCATAGTTTGCAAACAGGTGATTTTGACTTATGGGAGATGGAATGGATTTGCAGAATAAACTCTGCCATAGTGAAAACTACCCCCATTATGCTTGCCTTGTTTACTGTTGGTTGCTAGGTTACCAATACTATAGTTAGCCACTCTAACAACTTGATGGAAACGCACCTAATTCGCATTAGATTTTTGGTTCTTTTTTGCGAACTTTGAAAAGATTAAAATTTCCTTGATTATTACACCAGAATAAGAGTATAGTTCATTGCCATATCGACATAAAAAATTGCAACTTTTCATATTCCTTTTGTCTTAGCACACAATTTAACTACAGAAGAGTCAAGCTTTAAATAGGAAAATTATCTAACTATTTATTTTTTGAGCAAGATGCTAATGGTCTAATCTGATTCAATGATCTATGCTAAGCTGAGCTAAAAGTCGTCTATATAAAATCAAACATGGTAAAACTTAACTTTAACTCTAGGGGAGTAGTAAGATGAGCTTATTTCCAAATAAAGTGGAGTGTTCCTTTTTAAAACTTTTTTTTTTTAATTATATACATTTTAAGTACTAACATATGACATTCTTGGATTGTCCATATGCTACCTGATTAAAGTTTTATTACCAAAGAATAATCATTGCTTGAAATTTGCAAAGCAATGTATAATGTGACCTAGTAAAACTAGGTGTAGTAAAATGGCGTTGTCTGTGTTTCTAACATAACACAACAATAAAAATGAAAAATGACATATTAAGTGAGACAGAGTTGTGTTTTTGACATTAATTTTAGAAGTAGCGCAGAATCACCTCTAGCTAAACATGATTCATCATAACCATATGCATTTCAGGTTTGCATAGTAAGTGTTAATGTCCAGGGTGTGTACTATAGCTCTATTAGTGTAATCAGTAATGGTTTCACATATAGTTTTGGGTGTTCATTTTTACACTTGCACACACTGGTGAGTAAAATGTTTAACGTTCAGTCACTGTATTGTTGTGAAAAGTGCAAAAGTACTGCTGAGAGGCCCAAAATGTCTTTATAATATTTGTCTTTATAATAATACAAAGAAATAATTGTGCTGCCTTCATGTTCATGATCAAATTTATAATTTATGTTAATTTTCTCATCAGAAATTTCAACATCAAGGGCCTCTCAAGTTGTATTAATTGTATTAGTTGGATAAATCTGAATTGAGTTCACTTTAATTGAAGTTTATTTTTTTATAGCGCTTTTCACAATAATTATCATTTCAAAGCAGCTTTACAAAAGGTGCATATTATTACTACATTAGTCAAAATTAGAGAAGTTATTAAATTAATTGAGTGCACCATAAATTTGAAACATGGCAGAATAATTGATGCTAATTGACTGCTTTTTATCCCCTCCAACAAGACAACATTTTGTCTTTAAAATTTTGTCATTCAGTTTTACCAAGTTTTTTCTTATGATAAAAAAGTAATTTAGATTTGTATTCCATGAATAATTTCCACATTTACTTACAGACAAATGGTAGACAGAGCTTTTTTTACACTAGAATTACAAGACAATCAAATGTTGAGAATCCATAAAGATTAGAAATTAAATTAAGGACTCTTAATTTTAATTATATGAATATGGTATTATTAAACTCCCATAATCATAAAAAAAACTTTTATATGTAATCAAAGTGAAATCTAAATCATGTGTTGCTTTTAACCAATCTTCACTCAAGTTGCTCATGTTTTTCAAGCATATTTTATGTTTTATAAACCAATAAAAATAAACACATATTTAGGCCAATTCCCAGAATCGTCATTAAAAATAATATTCCTAATTACATATCTTCCGCTTAGTAACATTTGCCCAAGGGTGTAAAATACTTGAGTAATTTTACTTAATTACTGTGCTTAAGTATTATTTTGGGAGATTTGTACTTTACTATCATTTAAATGACTGTCATTTAAAACAACTACGTGCGCTTTTTTAAACATACAGTAAACGCAACAGAGAATATACAACATATGGCAAACATTGAGCACATAAACAGCAATAGAACAATTGAAAGAAAAGAAAGAAAAAAACAGGAATGTGTATAAACAGACATGAAAATCTGAATAATATTGGTAGTATTTTAAATAGTGCTTTGCATGCATAGTCATAATAATAATAATAGTGTCAGTACTAATACTAAAGTTGGTGTTGATGAAAGTAATTTTCAGTGACGATGGCTACAGTGATATCATTAATAATGAAGGTAATAACAGTAATTATAATAATGACATATACCCAACACATACCACATATACAGTGGGTACGGAATGTATTCAGACCCCCTTAAATTTTTCACTCTTTGTTATATTGCAGCCATTTACTAAGATCATATAAGTTCATTTTTTTCCTCATTAATGTACACACAGCATCCCATATTGACAGAAAAACACAGAATTGTTGACATTTTTGTAGATTTATTAAAAAAGAAAAACTGAAAGATCACATGGTCTTAAGTATTCGGACCCTTTGCTATGACACTCATATATTTAACTCAGGTGCTGTCCATTTCTTCTTCTTATATTTTTTATAGACTCTCTGTGTTTGATTTTCTTTTTTTATATACACGATTATGCCATCGAACTGTTGTACAAATGCAATATCACACTTGTAGCAGTGCAGTTATGGCTGTATATCGTCACTGGTGGGACACTAAGGCACGCCTCCCACCAGTGATATACAGCCATATCGCACTGCTTCTCATGTGATATTGCTCATATATATATATATATATATATATATATATATATACAGTGCGTGAGCATATGTAAGTACAGCCCTCACAAATCTATCTTTTAAATTCATATTTTTAATAGGAAGCTATACAATATTATATTTGTGCATATACATTAGATTAGTCAGTACTGAAGCCAAATCTGGAGCTTATCTAACAAAATAACCTACGATAACGGTCCAAAAACTAATACACCCAAAGTTATTTGTTATAGAAAAATATTAAATACAAATTTTTAAAAAGAGGAAAAATGAAGAGAAGCAAAAAAATTGAAAAATTTAGTGGAAATTTTGTAGTTTGTAATTTTTTTTGCAATATTTTGCTTGAATTTAATTGTATTATCTTTCAATTTCTAAATATGTTCGGTGACTAAAATATTATTTTAATAAATATATCTGTTTAATAAATCTGTTTTGTTTAAATGCACCAAAACACATTGCCTATTCACTGAGAAATGGATACAAATATTCATTTTCAAAATGGGGTGTACTCAATTATACTAAGCACTGTATGTATGTATGTATGTATGTATGTGTGTGTGTGTGTATATATATATAACAGTTCTGTCTGGTTCTTGAATCTGATTGGCTGATAGCCGTGCAATATTTTGCCAGTAACAGCACTCGACCCGCCTCTTCACCCTTCACCCTTGTGTATTACTCCGCCCACATACAGCGACAAGCTGAGGACACTCTACAGTTTGACAAATATTACTGCTGTTGGGCAGCATAAAGAGGCTTGTTTTAGTCGAGAATGTAGTTGTTTAGATTGCAACTATGCAGTTTATTTATAAGGATAGTGCCTATTTTAAAATATTTATAGTTTCTGAAAGGCAGCGCGTCGGCAGCCATTAGCCTGCCATACAGAGCAGACCAAAGATGGTTGACGTTGTCTATCCACAAAATGCCGACAGGACCGCAAAATAGGCCCTTAGAAGATTAAAACAGCTGCAGATGTGAATGAATGGCGGAAGAAAGTAGTTCCTAATACAAAAGGGTTTTTAGACTCTCCGTGTTTGATTTTCTTTTTTATATACACGATTGTGCCGTAGAACTGTTGTATAAACGCAATATCACACTCGTAGAAGTGCGATATGGCTGTATATCAGCACTGGTGGGACGCTAAGGCACTCGGCCTGCGACCTCATGCCAACGCAGCCATATCGCACTGCTACTCGTGTGATATTGCTCACATATATATATATATATATATATATATATATATATATATATATATATATATATATATATATATGTATGAAATGATGTACTAGTATTGTTCATTGTTGGTTCATCTTAGTAAATACATTAACTTGTATTTAAAATTAATGTAAAGTATTTAAAGGAACCTTATTGTAAAGCATGACCCACTTTAAATTGAATAAAAAGTGAGTTATTTTTGCTGTTCAGACATTGACTTGGTTTTTACTGACTGATTCAGCAGTAGTGTAGCTAAATAAAAATACCATCTTTTTGTTTTTACTGAGGTAAAAATAAGATGGTCATGTTCTCAGCATGATTTGACTTGTTCAATAGCACAGTTAATCCGAGGAAGCGAACAGACAAATACTCAGTGACACTCATTTGCTTAATTTTATTTTCATATTAAAGCCTTTTCTTCTTGTGTTATTAAGACTTTGAGAAATGTAAATGTAGTCTTAGATTTTTGCAGAATACTTTACATAACTCAAAGTAGGATATTTGTTGTTATATAAGTAAATGCACACACCCAAAGGCTTATTCACTGCCTATATACACCTGCTGTAAGTGATACACAGAACTGGGTGTTTATATATACATTTATTATTTTTTGTTATTGCACACAAAGTAGACCTAATTATCTTTTCAGAATTAAACCACTCCCTTTTGAATGTGTTATTTTGAGTTGCTTTTGATATTCAGATGTATAGTTAAGACTTTAAATTACACCAAAACAACTTATTTTAGTAACAATTAGTGGCTTATTACCTGGGTCTTATTATTATATTGGCTGTTTATTTGTACTTAAAATGCATATATTTTGCAATCAGATCATATTCTACATCCCTTATTCTACATCCTAAAAACCCAACTACTAACTTAATAATTATTAGCAAGCAACAAATTAGAAGTTTATTGAGCTAGATTCATAGTTAATGGTTTTTTTAATGGTAGCACTGTTGCCTCACAGCAAGAAGGTTCCTGGTTCGAGCCTCGGCTGGGTCAGTTGGCATTTCTGTGTGGAATTTGCATGTTCTCCCCGTGCTCGTGTGGGTTTCCTCCGGGTACTCCGGTTTCCCCCACAAGTCCAAAGACATGCGCTATAGGTGAATTGGGTAAGCTAAATTGGTCGTAGTGTATGTGTGTGAATGGGAGTGTATGGGTGTTTCCCAGTGATGGGTTGCAGCTGGAAGGGCATCCGCTGCGTAAAACATGTGCTGGATAAGTTGGCGGTTCATTCCACTGTGGCAATCCCAGATTAATAAAGGGAAAAAGCCGAAAAGAAAATGAATGAATGAATGAATGAATAATTGATGTCACGGACGAAAGTGAAGGCCGGGGGTGGGGGGTTCTGGTGAGCCCCTAACAGTATCTCAGAGGGCCCCAAAACGGCGTGGGCCCTTAGAATCGTCCTTACTTTCCCCCCTTAGCGGCGCCCCTGTCTACACTTATGTACACTACCTGACAAAAGTCTTGTCGCCTAAGTTTTAGGAACAACAAATAATAACTTGACTTCTACTTGATCATTTGGCATCAGAAGTGGCTTATATGAAAGGCAAAGGCCTCTAGATTACACTTATTCAGAGATATATAAAGTATTAGAGACCCAGACTTGAGTAAAAGTACAAGTGCTCTATCAAAAAAGTGACTTGAGTAGAAGTCGAAGTGCTCTTTAAGCACCATACTTAAGTGGAAATACTAAAGTATTCAACAGTTTTTGTACTTAAGTATTGCAAGTAGTTTATTTTAAAATTTCCTACTCAAATACTGAAAGTAAAAGTACAAGTATTGTTTTATGTAGTTATTGAAGAAAGCAGTCAAAAGACATCATATTGTTTTGTTTATTTTAAATATCTTTTTTGAGGCACGTGATTAAGCAGAACGAAAAGAAACATAGTTTACGATTTATAATATATATATGATGGGTCAAAAACACCATTCAGCATGACA
This sequence comes from Danio jaintianensis, assembly GCA_903798115.1. Taxonomy (NCBI): domain Eukaryota; kingdom Metazoa; phylum Chordata; class Actinopteri; order Cypriniformes; family Danionidae; genus Danio; species Danio jaintianensis. The sequence goes on along the minus strand of CAIGQV010019951.1, from coordinate 25,151,731 downwards.
CAGCCTTTATGATAGCCAGCTAGTTAACGTTAAGTGAACATCGCAGCATGTTATGAACCGCGGATAGCTAACGTTAGTTAACTTATCTAGCGCTTACGGATAGCTCAAACTGCTGTGTTTTGTGTATTATATTATTTTTAACTTACCTTGATATATTTCTTCAAATTCGATGGTAAATTTTTGAAGGCCATTTTTATTCGCAATCTTTCGGGAGGCAGAGTATGCACTTTATTCTATATGAATTGTGCAAACATGGACTCTAAATAGGGAGAAAAAAAAAAAACAATACTCCAGTAGAGTACAGATACAGCCTTTTAGTACTTAAGTACAGTAGGGAAGTAGTTCTACTTCGATACTATACATCTCTGCACTTATTTTACCAAAATAAAATATGATCATGTCTTGATTTTTAATGATTTAATTAGGACAGTAAGGTCTGACTTTCCTTAGACAAAAGTCTTGTCACTTAACAGAAATAATGTACAGTATAGGATATAAAGTCATGGTGCAGTGGAAAAAGAATGAATATTGTGTATGACTCCCATGAGCTTGGAGGACTGCATCCATACATCTCTGCAATGACTCAAATCACTTATTAATAAAGTCATCTGGAATGGCAAAGAAAGCGTTCTTGCAGGACTCCCAGAGTTCATCAAGATTCTTTGGATTCATCTTCAAAGCACCTTGACCTTCTTTGCTTTCAGGAACTTTGATGTGGAGGCTGAAGTATGAGAAGGAGCGCTATCCTGCTGAAGAATTTGCCCTCTCCTGTGGTTTGTAATGTAATGGGCAGCACAAATGTCTTGATACCTCAGGCTGTTAATGTTGCCATCCACTCTGCAGATCTCTCGACGCCCCCATACTGAATGTAACCCCAAACCATGATTTTTTTCCTTCACCAAACTTGACTGATTTCTGTGAGAATCTTGGGTCCCTGCGGGTTCAAATAGGGCTTCTGCAGTATTTGTGATGATTGGGATGCAGTTCAACAGATGATTCATCAGAAAAATCTATCTGAATCAGATAGATCTTCTGCCACTTTTCCAAATGATCAACTAGAACAACTGGGATCGACAGCACGACTTTTTCCAGGTAGTGTATATAACTTTAACTAATTAACTAGTAACTAATAGCTTTTAACAGTTAAAGTTATTAGGACAAGTAAAGTTATGATGACTAATAACGTGAACTTTTCCAAATTTGATTGTAATGCAATAATGCACACCTTTTGTAAAGCTACTTTGAAACAATAATTATTGTATAGAACTATAAAATTAAACTTGAATTCAATTGAATAAATTGCATTTATTCTGCAGAATGAAGAAAAACACATCATCCTTGGCCACATATGTTCATCATCTTCCTCTGCAGGATGACTTTAGTTGTCACCTCTTCAGTGCAGGATTATGGGTAAGTACAACACTTAGTCAAGACCAAAGCATTATGCTGTTCCTCGATACCTGATAAATGTTAATAAAGTTGACATTTTAACATTAAGACATTTTCCAAGTATAATGGCTACAATACAGAGAGATTACCTTGTGGATGTTTAAAAAAGAAAGAAAGAAAGAAAAAGCTTTGGAACCACTTGAGGGTGAGTAAATTTTCATTTTGAGTCAACTATATCTTTGAGAATTATAAATTGATTTAATTTCCCAGTACTGTGGCTGGAAGGGCGTCCCCTGTTTAAAACATATGCTGTAATAGTTGGTGGTTCATTCCACTGTGGCGACCCCTGATAAATAAGGGACTAAGCCAAAGGAAAATGAATGAATGAATAAAATGATTTCCCCTTTGTTATCTGATCAACTCTCAACTAAATGCAAACATTAAATAAATATTCATTCATTCATTCATTTTTATTTCGGCTTAATCCCTTTATTAATCTGGGGTCGCCACAGCGGAATGAACCGCCAACTTATCCAGCATATGTTTTTACACAGCGGATGGCCTTCCAGCTGCAACCCATCACTGGGAAACACCCATACACTCTCATTCACACACATACACTACGGACAATTTAGCTTACCCAATTCACCTATAGCGCATGTCTTTGGACTGTGGGGCAAACCAGAGCACCCGAAGGAAACATATGCGAACACGGGGAGAACGTGCAAACTCCACACAGAAATGCCAACTGACTCAGCCGAGGCTCGAACCAGCGACCTTCTTGCTGTGAGGCGATCGTGCTACCCACTGCGCCACCGTGACGCCCTTAAATAAATATAATTAAATATAAATATATTGATATATGTTTATACTTGCATATTAGAGTCCTTGCTCCTGAATGTGACTTGTTTCAGTGTGTTTGCAGAGTAATTGTTCTCAGAGAACTTGAACTAGTAAAGCAAGTGAAAGTAGGTCTTGCTAGCCAACTGTTTTTTTTAAAGTGTTGTCATATAATTGCTCTGATGCTTTTGATTTAATTTGATTTGATTTATTTCAAACAAACAAAAAAATCATACACTTAAAACAATTCTTTAAACAAAATACATTTCATCATGGTCGAAAAGGAGCGGGATGAAGGACAAGCTTATTATTTTCCCCACCCCATTACCACACACACATCATTCGTCTATAACTATTTCTTCTTTTACTTATCTCTTCTTTGTACATGAGACATATTTCATCCTTTTAGCATATTTTACATTATATGGTTAATTCACCATTTGTACATTTCCTTTTTATAACATAGACCCAAAACAAACGTGGTACTGCAAACCGCCATTAATTGAAATTTCATCATACTTTTCTCATTTTTACAATCACCTCTATTGACCAACATATTCCTTTAATAATACATCTATATTTTTACGTTTAATGCATTTTTCGATGCTGAGAAACCATTTAGAAATGTCAGATTAGTCAGGTAATTACACAGTATTTTAATATACAAATGAACTGTAACGTGTAATTTTCAAATATGATGCAGATCGCTCCATGAATGTCATGTCATACTAGTTTGGGATGAACTTTAAAAAAAAAAAAATGAAACTCTAGACATATTGTAGTGGCTGATGACTAAGATCAAGTGACCTACTTATATCTACCGTACAGTGCTGTACGTGATTCACTTTTAATAGATTTTCAAATTAGAAGTTAATTACTTACTTAAGAAACTTATACAGGATTTGGAAGAAATCAAAAACCACCAACTAGCCTACTATTTAACCATTATAGTACATAATATCCATCATATAATATTCCTCCATAATAATCACCTTTGAAAAAAAGTTACAACAAATATTAGGCTTTAAATTTGCTCAATTAAAATAAATTGTACAGGTTTTTGCCATCTGCTCAATGGTCGTGTCATGCAGCCATTATAATGCAATAGCGCTTTGTGAAGAATAGGCTAATAGCATTCACTGTATGTAAAAAAACAACTTGTAGGTCAATGAATATGTCAACAGCGTGTGTCCTGTTTAATTTTATTTTAGTTCATAGAACAACAGTTGATGTATACAAAAACATTATTACATCTCATTCTTTATACCATCTTTCAGGCCAGTTTGTCAGCAAGACATTTTGAATAATTTAAAATACAAAGAACAATGTAGTAGCCTATATTAATTAATTCTTAAAAATAGCCCTATTGTAATAAGGACAGTTCAGAATATGTATTTACATGCATATCTATAACATTGAATGTTGCTTCACCCATGTCAAGACATTTTATTTTCATTATTTGAAACATTAACATTGACTTGCATCTAATATGCTTTAAATGCCTATAAAAAAATCATTTAGAGATTAAAAATCAGGCAATGGATTAACTGACGAGTTGTTTGGGCGGTTTCTGTGTAATCGCAAAATAGACTGACAAATAACATTATAATGGCACATTTAGTACATTAAACTATCTATGAATACTAGGACATAAATGTATAAACATCTACAGCTTATGGTATGATGGCGTTGGTAAAGATTAATTTTGAAAGGTTAGCAAAGCAATAGATCGCTTTGACTGAAGGTTTTATTAATAATTCTCTTAATAATTTATTAATAATGGATTTTCTGAACGGCCGCGCCCTCTAGTGTTCAGTGGTAATAAAAAAAACGACAGCACTCGATTATTTGTCATATTATCATGTGTGTACTATTCAATTTTGCAAGTCATGGTTACCGCTTACTCCCGCATAATGTGACAACAACAATTAACACAACAACGATATTTAATTTTAATTGAAACACTTTGATCAGTATCCTCATTACTGATGCGTAAATATGAAATATGCATGCATAAGTTTAATTCTATATGAATTTTGACCCCAAGGGTGCATCTAGAGCGACACAGCCCTCCCTAATATACAGTATCAGGGGAGAGGGGGCACAAAGTAACACTTTTTGGTTTTGGCCAAATAATGAACAAAGTAATGAGGTTAGAAAAACCTTTTTTTTTTTACCAACAACACAAAAGCCTCTCCTACAAATGAGCACTGAAAGTATGATCACCAGACCTATGGTTTCTGTGCAGTATTGTCAAAAGTGCCAGGAGTAAAAATGTTACTATTTACCCCACCTGCGGGGCAAGTTGTAACAGACAGAGGGTTAGATGTAACACGTGCTTATAAAGTCAGATTTCACACAATTAATTTAAATTCAGTTTACTTTAAATAGTATATTTCCTCAGTACTTAACTCAATTTATTTTATTCTATATAGCACATCATGTTTATATATTTATCTATTGGATAAACACATTTGGATTTATTTGCATTATTATCCATTATTATACAATGCATTTATTTGCATTATTAGCAATACAATTAAATTTTTTCTATTAAAAACATTTTTAATATAAAAAGTTCCCAACATTACACTCAAAATTCTAAAATTATTTTGTTCATTTAATTGGTGTCCAGGAGTGTGTGGCTTAATTTTAACACCGTTACAACTACCCCGCTGTGTCGTGTTTTCCTCAAAACTGGCTGGCAGTCACTGTGTGCTTTTTACATCTTTCAAAATGGTTTCCATCTTTTAGCCAGAAGACAGTAATCACAGCAATATAAGATTTTACCTACATATTTTTACAGATTTTTAAAAAATAAAAAAATATAGAGTATAATAAAAAATACTTTTATGCTGCAAGAATGGTTTCTTCTGTGTTTCTCATCCAAATTTCGCCAAACTTTTTCAATAATTGGCAGGAAGACGTCTGCCGACACTGGTGAAAACCTCGGAAGCATGCCATGGTTAACCCTGAGCAAATACCTTAAAACTCTGTGTTACATTTCACCCCACGTTACTTTGTGCCCCGCGCTCCCCTACTATGAAAATATTGATAAATAGTTGTGAAAAATACATAATAAATTGAATATCTGCAGTATGATGCTGTAGTACGGTGCCACTGCACTTATGAAACCTGCAAAAGAGTGGATAATAATAATTCAATAATGAAATAATAATTCAAATATTTGAAACTCTTAAGAAATTTTTTTAAATGACACCATATTATAGCATGAAAAGTCTCTAGATTCAGTCTTTAATGTAGAAATTAGAGTAAAAAAATGCTCAAACCTGTCTAAACGCATGTTCTTCTTTTCCATCATGAATGCAGGAACCATATAAGCTCTGCTCGGTCTGTTTCCAGCTGTCTTCATATTTCTGAATTAATGGACTGAGACAGTGACATGCCAGTATTATTAATTATGGGTAAGACTGACCAAAGCATTACAATAATTGTCTTCTATTATAATATACAAAAGTGTCAATTAAAAGATTATAAAATGCCTTACAGTAGAAAGTCCACTTGGAGAAACGAAAGCTCATTAAACACTCCTTTGACTGTTTTCCACTTACAACTTTTTTTTTTTGGTTTCCACCCCACATTACCTTCATTTCACTGATTGAGGAAAATTATAATCGTCCGATAAACACAATGAAGCGAGAGCCCATAATGTGTTGCCATGTAATTTTGTAATAATGTGGTTATATAATAATTTTCTCTCATTCTTTCTCTGTTTTTTTTTTTTTTTTTCTCAGTGGCATTTGAAGACTGACCACAGTGAGCCTGACATTTATTCCTGTGAAATGGCACTTGCACTCGCATCACTTGACTTTTCTCAGTGTGCTTTAAGTTGCCAACATTACTGTCAGGGGAAAATGAACTAAAACTAATTTCAGATGAGGACGAGAAAGATTACACACACACACACACACACACACACACACACACACACACACACAAGTTAACATTTGAAGTCAAAACAACATCTATTCTTGTCTTAGGACAATTTTAAAAAACTTTTTTGATCCACTTCAAATTTTACTATAAAATGGTATGGAATTATAGATAGAACAATAGATCATGAACACTATATTAATTAGAATATATAATATATAGCATGGGGCGACGCGGTGGCGCAGTGGGTAGCACGTTCGCCTCACAGCAAGAAGGTCACTGGTTCGAGCCTCGGCTGGGTCAGTTGGCATTTCTGTGTGGAGTTTGCATGTTCTCCCCGTGCTTGTGTGGGTTTCCTCCGGGTGCTCCGGTTTCCCCCACAGTCCAAAGACATGCGGTATAGGTGAATTGGGTAAGCTAAAATTGTCCGTAGTGTATGTGTGTGAATGAGTGTGTATGAATGTTTCCCAGTGATGGGTTGCAGCTGGAAGGGCATCCGCTGTGTAAAACATATGCTGGATAAGTTGGCGGTTCATCCCGCTGTGGCGACCCCAGATTAATAAAGGGACTAAGCCGAAAAGAAAATGAATGAATGAATGAATATATAGCATGATATATAAATCAATATATGGAATGATAGAACAATAGATGATACACAACAATTTATAAATATCTAGAACAATACAGAGAGAACATATATACAAAATATAGAAAGATAATATGATGTATATAGCAGGACAGACAGAATTACGGATGGGTGGAACCATATGTATAAGAACTATAACATTAAGGGGATGTATATAAGGATACAACAGTATATAAAAATTATATAAACAATGATATATAGATCAATATATATAGAATGATAGACTGAATAATAGAACAATAGATGCAGTGTATATGTAGAATGAACAATGTATATATCAATAGATGGAACAGTGTGTGTGTGTGTGTGTGTGTGTGTGTGTGTGTGTGTGTGTGTGTG
>CAIGQV010019951.1:25126368-25144613 GCA_903798115.1 Danio jaintianensis | reverse complement strand
TGTGTGTGTGTGTGTGTGTGTGTGTGTGTGTGTGTGTGTGTGTGTGTATATATATATATATATATAAATAAATAATAGAACGAAATATAAATTGATAGACCGAATGATACAGTATATATAATGATATAAAAAATGATATATAGATCAACATATATAGAATGATAGACAGATAATGACATATAGAACAATATGTAGTGTATAGAATGATCCTTGTATAGAATAGAATGATAGAACAATATTATATTTTTATATCTATATTGTTCTATTATTTGATCCATCTATATAGATAAAATATAATATAGAATGAACAAAATATAGATCAATATAATGATATATAGAGCAAGATGGATTATCTATTGGTGGAACCATATATATAAGAACTATAACGTTATGGGTATGTATGATGATATATAGAATGATAGAACAATACGTATATAATAATATATAGAATGATATATAGATTGATAGACTGAATGATACAGTATGCCTGTATATAATGATATAAAGAATGACAGATCAATATATAGCATGATAGAAAGAATGACAGATTGATTGATAGACAGACGGTACTATGGATGAGTGGAACCTTAAATCGAACAATATTTATAAAGACATATAGAACGATGCAGAGATCCATATATAGAACAATAGATAGATAGATAGATAGATAGAGTACTTGTCCTTTAAAATCGTATGTCAAGTCTGACCAGAATTACTGTACAGACTGCAGTTATATCATATTAACTTGCTAAACCCTGGTCGAGTCATTGCTCTAGTCATAATCTGCTGAGTTATGGAAGTTTTTAGGTCAATTTGATTTAAGTGGTCTTATTAAAGGCTGTTTCTACTCATTTTCTCATACACCTTCTGGGTGGAGCGTGAGGTTATGGTTGGGATGGTCAACCTTTCTATTGTCAAAATTCATGATACAGTCTTAAATATAATTGTATGTACTACATGCAGTTTTGAAGTGATGAAATCAGATTAACTTCTACTACTCAAGCAAGATCTGTTTTCACATCACTGCTACTATTCACTGGACCTGCAGCAACACAAGATGAAAAAATGAATATGGCAGGGAAATTAAACTAATTATTCACAAATTCTCATGCATGTGAATTTGTGTTCCCATATTTTCTCCCCTTTCCAATTTTATGAGTCTTTCGATTTAATAATTCACATCAAAGAGTCGTCCTTTTCCTGACAATCATCATTAATGTGAGAGCAATGCGCAATTAACTTAACACTTAATACAATAATGTTAAATTATCCTGTGTGTCATAATAGCTAATCTTGACTTAAAATACTGTATCTAGTACATCAGTTAAAGGCCGCTTCATTGCATCAAATGGATTTAAAAATAAAAAAGTACTTCAATCAGGGTGTCCGCGGGGTCTTAATGTCTGAAATTTCCAAAACTACATTTTTGGCCTTAAAAACTCTTAAATTCACTAAAATATTGTCTTTTAGGTCTTAAATTATTTTAAACAGGTCTTAATTTTCCAACCAGACCAACACATTCAAGTAAAATTTATTAACTCAATTTTTTAAGTCTGCGTATACAACCAGAGTTTGCGTGTTTTGACACATTATTTAAAATCTAGCTAAGAAATAACAAAATTAGATTTTTTTTTTGGAGGGGACCATTAAAATTTTTTTCAATCGTCCTGGCACAATAAGGCGCAAGATGTGCGGGATTTGTTGCTATTTTCAGACCAGCGCAACAGTAATTTTCACGTTTTGCACCACGTTGTTAAAATGTAAATCCATTTGCGCCACTTTGTGGACTCATGGGTGTGCTGGTCTGAAAAGGAGTTGTGTTAAGGCGCATTGTTGGCGCATTGCTATTTTGAGGAACTGAAATAGGCCGCGCCATTGACCAACTAAAAGCTGCTCTAAGTCCAGCGGAGAGCGTGTTAGTTATGTGCCTATGCAGGTCCAAACGCTTACACATTGCTTACACACAGGATGTACATCAATACACAAATATCTTTACATATAAAAAAAAAAATAAAGGATTAAAATGTTACAAAATTATTATTTTATACATAAATATAAAAACCACTGCCTCCATGCCTCATTTCGGGGGGGCATTTTTCACTTTATTTATAACAATTTGCATTTGTATAATGTTATTATTATTAGCAGTATTATTTATTATATGCATATTTATATTTCTTTTAATAAAAACAAATTTAGATTTGTCCATCTGTTGGGTTTTGGAGACGTATGCATCCCCATATGGGGCATAGGAATAGGACATGTGTTTGGATATAACATGGATATAACGTGAGTTTTTTGACCACACTTCGTTATTATTGTTCATTTATTCATTTTCTGGAAATTAGAACTGAATTTAGAAATAGTTTTGAAACAAATCTTTGCGCTTAACAAACGAAATTAAATATGTAGGCTAATGGATGTCTTCAGTGGAGTGTACAACACCGTTTCCTTATCCACAGAAGTAAAGATGAAAAGTAAAGAGGCTGAATGGAGGAGGCTCGTTCTTTATCCTCGCGCTGCAGATGCTCTGTTTAACTGTTTTATCGCTAGTGAAGCGTTCAGTTTTTCCTCTTACAAAGTCCACCATGTAAATAGCAAATGCAAAAACTCTTGATTGGTTTAATGCAAGTTATGCTCAAAACACACCCAGAAGTCATTAAGAGAATAAGCACAACCCTGTTAGACCATGCGCTGGGGGCGCAAAGCGTACTTTTCCGTCCTTAAAATAGTAAAAGGGGATTCAGACACACCCCCAATGCTTTTACACCATGAGCTTTAGACTTTGCACCTAGATCATTAAAATAGAGCCCTTAGTGTTTAACCCCATACAAGTCTGAAATTGTATTCATAATGGACTTGAAAAGGTCATGAAAAGGCTTAAATTTGATTTGGTGAAACCTGCAGAAACCCTGTTGAATGAGGCAGCTCTCTGATTTGGCTAACCATGACATTAAAATCTTTAAATATATACTAAAATTACATTTTATTATTATATACTAAAAATATAGGTATTTATTTTTATAAAAAACTTTTAAACTAAGTAAAATGTCAAATTTTGCAGACACATTTTGCTTACACACTTTAAACAATGCTGGCTTTTAAACAATTTCTTCATGTTGTCCCAAAACAAATCGATTAAGCTAACTTAATCAGTTTTACAAATGTAAGTGTATTTAATGACGTGGAACGACATGTAGTGATGTATAGATTGATACATAGATCCATATATAGAACAATAGATAGATAAATAAATATATAAAATTTACATTCATTCATTTTCTTTTCGGCTTAGTCCCTTTATTAATCTGGGGTCACCACAGCGGAATGAACCGCCAACTTATCCAGCATATGTTTTACGCAGCGGATGCCCTTCCAGCTGCAACCCATCACTGGGAAACATCCATACACACTCATTCACACACATACACTACGGACAATTTTAGCGTACCCAATTCACCTGTAGCACATGTCTTTGGGCTTGTGGGGGAAACCGGAGCACCCGGAGGAAACCCACGCGAACACGAGGAGAACATGCAAACTCCACACACAAACGCTAACTGACCCAGCCGAGGCTCGAACCAGCGACCTTCTTGCTGTGAGGCGAACGTGCTACCCACTGTGCCACCATGCAGCCCATATATAAAATATATATAACAAAATATAGAATTATAGAACAACATATAGATCAGTAGATGGAACAATATAATGATTTATAGAAGGATAAACAGAATTACGGACGGGTGGAACCATATAGAAGAACTACGTTTAATATTATTATACATTTAAAATTATATACTAAAAATATAGGTATTTATTTATATAAAAAACTAAGTAAAATGTCATAAATTTTGCAGACACATTTTGCTTACACACTTTAAACAATGCTGGCTTTTAAACAGTTGCTTCATGTTGTCCCAAAACAAATCGATTAAGCTAACTTAATCAGTTTAAGTGTATTGAACATAAAACAATTAAGTTGTCACCCCTCAAAAATTAAGAATTGTGTTGTTTCAACTCATTTTAAAGTAATTTGATATTTGTTGAGTGCAGGACGTTCCTGGAATCTCAATTTCTGTGAGAAATTTAGAATATAACATATGAGCTCAAATAAAGTACTAATACATTGCTTTTATTTCCATTAAATGAATGGAGATACTCCTGAGTCTGTAAGATAACTATCAAATGACTCTTCCTAAGTTCAGAACAATTAAGCTAAGTTGTTAATTTGTCCAATTAAATCTTTAAAAGAGACCATTAAAATGAGCATGTCTGACTCAAAGTCCTTTGATGTCTTTCTTTAAGGACAGTTCTTCAGTTATTAGCTGTGGACGGGGTGGAGATGGAGATGGAGTATAAATACCTCGTCTTTCCAAGAGACTAGCAACAGTACGAGCAACCAGCTGGTAAAAGCACACTTACTGTTCACTCGCTGCAGTACATCAAGCTCTCGGTTCAGTTTCTCTTGAACGGACAACAACTAGAAGCATGTAAGTAAAACATCTTCTGCAAACATTGTTTATTGGGGAAACTTATACTCTTATTTTACTCTGTTTGTCTTTGTTAGTGGAGTAAATGTTGATTTTAATATTCACTGGTAACTTTAGAAAGGCCTAACAGTCTTGAAATTCTTAGGGTAATCTGATTTATAAATTATCAACAATCTAATGAACCATCTTTTTCTTTTACCCAGCATGCCTTTCTCATGCAGCCCATACAACAACAACCTCTGTGGCCGTTTCACACCCACCAAGCTGATGGCCGATGACTGCAGGAGGGGAGCATGCTATTCACCATATGCTAACTCTTGGTATAACCCATCTGCAAGTTCTTGTGGCAAGATTAACCCTTGTGCCACTCCTTGCGCAGACCCTTGCGGTTACTCCTATGGTTATCCATATGGTTACCCCTATGGTTCCAACTATGGTTCCAACTATGGCTACCCCTATGGTTACAACTGTGGCTACAACTACGGCTACCCATATGCTAACCGGTGTGTTAACCCATGCACCACCCCGTATGTTAAATCATGCGTTAACCCTTGTCTCGACACCTGCGTTAACCCATGCGTTAACCCTTGTGCCACTCCATGCTCTACCTACTCTTACCGAGATTATGAGTCTAGGCAAGTTGTTACGAGGGAGTGCATTGATGACTGCACAACCAAGCGAGTCTGTGCAACTGACGGTAAGAGTTCGTCCTGCAATGCTTGTTAGCTTTACTTCTAATAATTGAATGCCTGTCAAATAAATGACCTGCTTATTTTGCTTTCTCAGAAGCTCTCCTCCGTGTGAGCAAGGTTGACCTTCTGTCATGCAGGACTGGACCTAATCGTATGGAGCACCGCACGCACTTCTTCCTCGAAGAGAAACTCATCATCCGTAGAGGACAGTCTTTCAATATGTGGGTTGATCTGTGCCGTCCTTTCAATCCCAGCTGTGACAAACTTCACTTGGAGCTCAAACTTGGTTAGTTACGACCAATAGAGGAAATGCAGATGATCTGCAGCAGTATTTGTGTGCTCACTGGAATTGTTTTGTTCTTGTGTGTTTTACAGGTCACATCCCATCAATCCGTGACGGCACATACGTGATCATTCCAATTGTGGAGGAATTCAAGAAAGACTGCTGGGGTGCAAGGATTGTCGAAAGGTGCCAGAATCGACTCAAACTGTGTGTTAACTCTCTCCCAACCTCTTGTGTTGGACGTTACCAGCTCAGCGTTGTGACACACTGTTCAGCAGGAAGATTCTGCTTACCATATGTGCCTGAAAATGACATTTACATGCTGTTCAACCCCTGGTGCAAAGGTATGCATTTAAAGAACAATGGAATAAATGAGAGATCGTACTCTTGGAACTTTATTAAAAACTTCAATGTTATCTTCATCAGAGGACTGTGTGTACCTGCATGAGGAGACAGAGAGAGCAGAGTATGTGCTGAATGATATTGGTAAAATCTACTATGGAACCAAGCACCAGATTGGTTGCAGATCATGGAACTTTGGTCAAGTGAGAACCAAACTTTTATTCATGTCACTAGAGATTTGCTGAGTGAAGCCACCAACCTTTTGTAAAAGTAACTTGCAAAACACTTTCGACTACGATTGATGCAGTTATGGAAAACTCTACACCATATAACAAGTCTTTCATAACATCCAATTTCTGCTGTCTGACTTTCAGTTTGAGGAGGGAATCCTGCCCGCATGTTTCTATGTGTTGGAGAAGAGTTGTGCCCCTTGCTCAGGATGGGGAAACCCCATTAACATCTCCAGAGTGGTGTCTGACATGGTGAGTCTTCATTTTGGTTTGGTTTGCTTTTGGAAAGCCTAACCAAACCATAACAATGAGTGGTACTTTAAAATGGAGCTTGCTATGTAAACTCATCAATCATCTCTCTTCTCTAACAGGTCATTGCCAAAAAAGACTGTGGTGTGTTGATGGGCAACTGGTCAAACTGCTATACCGATGGAATTGCTCCAACATCCTGGTGCGGCAGCAGCTCCATCTTGAGGCAGTACTACAAATGTGGAGGAGTACCTGTCAGATATGGACAGAGCTTGGCCTTTGCTGGAGTCACCAACACAAGTAAGAGATCTTCAAGTTTCAGGAATGTTTCTGTTCACTTGGCAGCCATATTTGCAACGTTCATCCAAGACAAAGTCCTATCTAAATGAATGGGGAAATACAGAAATCTCCAAAACTGCTTGATGTTAAATTGGATATTTCAAATCACAACAAAATCTGAAGTGACCAGTCCCATTACTTTTGTTGCTCAAGTTCTAATTACATTTAAACATGTTATTCCCAGACTGCTCCAAGTACTACTCAAAGATTGGCGAGTAATTAAACCTGTAAAAAAAAAAAAAAACTTAAAAGATTGACTGGCTAATCTGACTGGAAGGCTGGACTTCCTTTGATGTGGCAGCCATATTGAGCACTGCCCATTCCCCATTCATAGTAATGCAAGTGAACCATCTCTCTGTAGTCTTGTTCTATATTCCTCTTTTCTTTCTCTTAGTGTTGAGGTGTCTGGGTATTCCCACTCGTCCAGTCTCAAACTTCTGCTCTGCTCACGACACTGACGTGTGCTTGACATCCGACGTCTATCTGGATGAGAAGTTTCAGCTGATTGATCACATGAACGCCAATCCAATCTGGTGAGCATCTTTAGCATTTAGTACCAAGTGTTGAATGAGCATGAAGTTACAACATCATCTTTTCCGTGTAGGAACTACCATGTGTGGAATGAGGCCTGGATGACCCGTCCAGATCTGCCCACTGGTTTTGGAGGTTGGCAGGCAATTGACTCCACTCCTCAGCTGACCCACCAGGGCTTCTTCCGCTGCGGCCCAACCTCAGTAGCTGCAATCCGCAGTGGGCAGACCTTCCTGAAGCATGACGTGCCCTTCCTCTTTGCAGAAGTACGCTAATTACTTTACATGTTGATCTCTGTTTGACAGAATGCCTAACTTGACTAACGATTCCTGTTGGGTCTCTAGGTGAACAATGATAAGGTGTACTGGCAGCGCAAGTGTGATGGTACATTCGGTGTTGTCCACGTTGAGAAGGATATAGTCGGTCACTGCATCAGCACCAAGGCTATCGGATCAGATCAACGACTTGACATCACAAACCTCTACAAACACCCATGTGGTAAAAAAAACCCCACATACATGTCTCAGATTTAGCCAACTCTGAATGGTAGTTGGGAGGCTCACCTTTTCCATATTTTTCAGGTTCTGAGGATAGGTGCACTGCTCTGGAAACTGCTGTTCGTCACGGTTGTAGGAGAATCAATTACCCTCTGCCCTGCGCTGAAGATGTCGTCTGTGAAGTCAACCTGAAGGGAGATGGGCCATGTGTCGGCAGGGATGCCGTGGTTTGCATTAACCTAAGAAACAAATGCAACCAGCCTCGTAGCGTCACCCTCTACAGCCATGCTGCAGCCATGTACTACACTGGAGTCAGGAGGACCTACCTGAAGAGAGACCAGACGTGCATTGAGCTCAAACCCTCTGAATGTGAGAAAATATCAAGTTTGTATTTACATAATGGTGCCACACAGTTAAAAATGAAAGCTAATGAAAGAACTTGTCTTTTGTTCTCCATCATAGGCAAACCTCTGGAATGGACCCTGAGTTATGATGAGTATAAGGAGCACCTGGTGGATCACGCTCCACTGATGCTCAACCTCTTCGGACACGTGGCTCAAACCAAGCAGATTCTGGCCACCCAATACAACTTCAGACTGCGCACTCCTGACCTGGTTCTCGCTGTGAGTTTCAAGCCACAGTTTAACCACTTAATCCTTAAATCAGTTGGATTTTAATGCTAAAATATGTCTTGTTTATGCTTCTCCTCAGCCTGCATGTGATGCTGTTGTGGGTCAAGAAGTGGCCGTCAAAGTCACCTTCCAGAATCCACTGTCTTGTGTCCTGAAGAACGCTGCTTTCCGCTTTGTGGGACTCGGACTGCCACATCCTAGAATTATCAACTATGGGTAAGACAGAGTATTTTGTATTAAAAAAGCTCTTCTATTATATTAAAATATGATTGATTAATATGTAATAAATATATTTAAAAAAAAGTAAATGTTTAATGAAAGATTAAACTACAAATAGTCAAGTATTAACATTCAGCTTCTAGTAATATTTAATAATCTTTCTGTTTGCTTTCTCAGTGACATCGCCGGACATGCCACCGTGTCCCTGACTGAGAAATTCATTCCCAGGTGTCACGGCCCACAGAAACTGCTGGCATCATTCGACTGTCCTCAACTCACTCAGGTGCACGGATTCACCAACATGGTTGTCAAACAGCACTGCTAAACCAACGGTTAACCAGACAAGGCTCCACGGAATAGAAAGCGTTTCCCCCTGAACCGATCTGCACAATTAAAATGCATCTGTTAGTTTCACTTCAATCTGTAAACCTTCAAGCTTCTCACAGCGCATTCAATCATGATTTAAGACAACTGTGATGATGCTTTATTAGCGCAATTGTCTTCCATTATGATTAAATGCTTTTGATTTTTCTTACTTTGAGCTTTACAAATGTTATACTGAATGATCATTAATCATAGTCAAGTTCTGTTAATTCTTCTTTGTTTTCATAATCATTGTTTCATGGTGATGGTTATTCTGTCCTGTGTAGCCTCAGCTTTAATAAAATACTTCCAAGCATACTTAACTGTCTCTTTATGATGTGCAATTGAACATGACTTACTAAAAAGAGGCTTTATTCCCTCTTGTCATTTAAAATCAGTAATACATTTCAGGATTTTATACACACATTAATCCAGCTGGGTTTCTAAAACTTCAACAAAAAAAAGTATTAAAAGATAATATAAAACATTTCAAGTCAAAGAGATAACACAACAGAAAGGATACTAGGTTTAGTGTTTAATATATATATGTATATAAAAATGGTCTGAATCTACGGTCCAGTAAAAGCTGATTAAGTCCATCCAGTTATTCAGGTGAGGGAAACGCATTCAGTGCATTGTTCTGAATCCCTGAGAAGAGACTGTGAGGGTTTTGGACTGATTCAGAATCAGCATCTATTGAGTACAAACAAGTCTGAATCCAGCATCTTCATTTATCTCCTTTCAAAATCTTCATGTCCAAAATGAGAAAGGAAAATATCTTCCAGGATCAACGATTCGGGAGTAAAACTTCAGTTAAGACTGCAAAATACAAAATGTTATTCTTCCTCAGTGCTTTTATCCCATTTTCCTGTACAAATATCTTGCTTCCAACATATTTCACTTCTACTTTATATCACAATTCTGAGAAAAAAAGCTGTAAAAGCAAGAAATTAAGCCAATTGAAAGTTGTGAAACTGGAATTTTGAGGGGGGGAAAAGCCTGAATTTTGAGATGTAGATGCAGAAATTACTAAATGATATTAGATTTGCGAGATCTAAATTGTGAGATGTTGATAACTTGTGAGATGTAAAGTCGAAACCTAAGAAACTACGACATGGAAGACGAAATTATAATTGTAAAATACTATACCAGGGGTGTCCAAACTCAAGCCTGGAGGGCCAGTGTCCTGCATATTTTAGTTCCAACCCCAATTAAACACCTAATCAAGCTCTTTCTAGGTATACCAGAAACTTCCAGGGAGATGTGTTGAAGGAAGTTGGAGCTCAAGTATGCAGGACACCGGCCCTCCAGGACTGAGTTTGGACACCCCTGATATAGACTATATACACTAAACGTCTTTTCTCTAAACAGAATTTTAAAATGAATTCGATTTGCATGATATACTGTAAATGATGAGATTTGTGAGATGCGTTGATGAATTGAGTTGTGAAATGTAAAGTTGAATACTGAGAAACTACAACATGGAAAATACCGTTAGAATTGCAAAATACTACATAGACTCAGAGTTTAAAGAAGTAAGCCAGAATTTAGAGAAGTTAATTCAGAATTGTTGGATATGAGGTCTTAATTTTAAGGGGAAAAAAATTGTGAAAATATAAACCAGAAATGCAGTTATCTCTTTTTATTTTTTCCTGACAAATAGCTAAACACTTTCCATTTGATGCTTAAAATATATTTATGCTTATGCCTATTTTATGCTTATAATATATAATATAAAAAAAAAAAAAAGTGGAATAATAATACAGAAGCATAAAGATTTGATATCATAAAAAATGTTCGCTTCAAGTAAACATTCTTCATTTAGATCAAACGCTGACGAAGCAAATTTAGTGCAGTGCATGATTAATATCTTAAAATAATACTCAAAAAAAAATTCTGCATTGTTGGATATCAAGTCAGAATTGTGTGACAAAGTCTGAATTTTAAGAAAAAAAAAAATTGCTGATAGAAGATTTAGATTTGAAATCATCAAAAAAAATTCACTTCAAGTAAACATCTTGATTTAGATCAAACACTGATGAAAATTTAGTGCAGTGCATGATTAATATCTTAAAATAATACCTAAAATTCAGAATTGTTGGATATTACATCAAAATTGGGCGTCACGGTGGCACAGTGGGTAGCACGATCGCCTCACAGCAAGAAGGTCGCTGGTTCAAGTCCCGGCTGGGTCAGTTGGCATTTCTGTGTGGAGTTTGCATGTTCTCCCTGTGGTGGCGTGGGTTTCCTCCGGGTGCTCCGGTTTTCCCCACAGTCCAAAGACATGCACTATAGGTGAATTGGGTAAGCTAAATTGTCCGTAGTGCATGTGTGTGAGAATGAGAGTTTCCCAGTACTGGGTTGCAGCTGGAAGGGCATCTGCTGTGTAAAACATATGCTGGATAAGTTGGCGGTTCATTCCGCTGTGGCGACCCCAGATTAATAAAGGGACTAAGCCGAAAAGAAAATGAATGAATGAATGAATGAATAAGTCAGAATTGTGTGATATAAAGTCTGAATTTTAAGAAAAAGAAACTGAACGGCAAGAAATAAAGTCAGAATTGTGAAAATATAAACCAGAAATGCAATTATCATTTATTTTTTTTCCCGAAAAATATCTAAACATTCACTATTTTATGCTTAAAATAAGACAAAATGTGGAATAAAACCAAATTGCTGATAGAAGCTAAGATTTAGATTTGATAAAGACTTGATATCATTAAAATTTTTCGCTTTAAGTAAACATCTTGATTTAGATCAAACACTGACCAAGAAAATTGAGTGCAGTGCATGATTCATATCTTAAAATAATACCTAAAATTCAGAATGGTTAGGTATTAAGATATTAATCATGCACTGCACTCAGTTTTCTTGGTCAGTGTTTGATCTAAATCAAGATGTTTACTTTAAAAAAAAAAACGTTCACTTCATGAAATCAAATCTTTGTCACATCTAAATCTTAGCTTCTATCAGCAATTTGGTTTTTTTATTCCACTTTTTTTTTCTTATTTTAAGCATAAAATAGTAAGCGTTTAGATATTTGTTGGGGAAGAAAAATTAAAATATATAATTGCATTTCAGCTTTATTTTTCACAATTCTGACTTTATTTCTTGCCGTTCAGTTTCTTTGTCTTAAAATTCAGACTTTATATCACACAATTCTGACTTAAAATAATACCTGCAAAAATTCGGAATTGTTAGATATTAAGTCTGAATTTTAAGAAAAAGAAACTGAACGGCAAGAAATAAAGTCAGATTTGAAAAAAAAAACAAATGAAATTATATTTTTAATTTTTTCCCCACAAATATCTAAACACTTTCCATTGTATGCTTAAAATGAGAAAAAAATGTGGAATAAGAAAACTATTTAAGCATAAAGATGATATAAAATTTGTAGCTTCAAGTAAACTTCTTTATTAAGATCAAACACTGAGGAAGATAATGTAGTGCAGTACATCATTAATATCTTAAAATATTACCAAAAAACATCAGTTTTGATAAAGGAGCCGGTCAGTCAGGGTTTGTGTGAACAGGTCTGGAGTCTGACGGTAAAATGACCCTCTGCTCATCGATGCGTTTGGCCTGCGAGCGAAGAATGAGGCTGAAGAAGTCTTCATCTGGGACTGTAGGACCTCTGGTTGGAGGAGGTGGAGCAGCACATCTCTGATCATCCAGTCTGGATCCCTGAACAGTCAGAAACAAACACTGAATGTCACAACACACTTTCAAATGCATGTGCAATTACTAACATTGATTAAGTGACCGAGTAAAGCTGTGATTGTAATGCACTTCTCATCAGGAAACAGTTCTGTGATCAGTAGTAAAATCCTCCGAAGGCCAAAGGACACTATTGCATAGTGATAGGAGAAACTAAGCTTTTCAAAGCATCAAAACAATTGATTCACTGTTGTTTTGAAGCAGTCAAAACACCACATGCTAGAGACACCTCGGGCCCGTTTCATAGAAGTCGCTTAGAAAAGTGGGGATTAAACTCAAACTAAAGCCGAACTAAACGTCCACACTTAAATTGGTTCCATAACAGCAAGCTGAAGATCATTTGCTCTAACTAATCTGAGTTCAGTTTAAATAATCTAGATAACTGCTCGTGCACGTTACTGTCGTGAAACCTTACAGGTCGAGCATAGATGCATCGATTATGTTGTGTGCTACCATGGCAACTACGAGAACTGAAAGAGCTCTGATGAGACGGCTTTGTTCACAGCGAGTGAGCAGCGTTTGTTTTTAGAGTTCAAACATATCATAATTTAAACAATCAAAAACTACGGCTTGCAACAAAGCAAGAGACAAGGCTGACAGGAAATTGCAGATCGTCTCAATAGGCTATATATGTAGCAATATATTTTAAAACATAGGCCATTATTTAGGCCTATTAAAGTTAAATTAAATATTTGTCATAATACATTAAAATTGTGCTTGAGAGAGAGAGAGAATGCGTGCTTACTGCCAATTGTTGCTTGCAAGAAAAAGTTTTAATGCATTGAAGGCTCACTGTAACATACAAAATGTGCTCAACGCAAGCACATTAAGTTTAAAATAATGGCAACAAAGAGCCGTGCGCGCACAAGCAATGGGATTTTTTTTAATTTGCTGTCGAAACCACTGCAAATTGCTGCTTTCCCTTTGACACTTGTGTTTCCTGCACCCTGTGGGAAAATATCTTTATATTAAAGTGAGGCTACTGCTCGGCCCGGAACCATCTCCTGATTATTCCACTCAAGGTTTGATGCTTTAAAGTCATTCTTTAAGAAATCTTGCCTACTTCTTTTTATCAGTCAGGGCTTTCTTAATACTATTTTCTTTATTAAATTTTTGTAATTCATATACTACATATATCGCTAAGTACACCCCTCACAGATCTCTTGTTTAAATTAATATTTTCTACAGGATGCTTTACAATAATATCTTTGGTATTGAATAATCTAATGTATATGCACAAAGCAAAACTTGGAACTAATCTAACAAAAAATAAACCAAAGATCACAGTCCAAAAATCAGTACAACCAAATTAATATGTTGGGGGAAAATATTAAATAACATTTTAATAAACAGGAAAAAAAAAAAAAAAAAAAAAAAAAAAAAAAAATGTATGGAATGTTGTAGTTTGTATTTGTTTCGTTTGGAATAACTTGAAATCTAACAAAAAATAAACCAAAGATCACAGTCCAAAAATTATTAATTAATTTATTCATTCATTTATTCATTCATTTTCTTTTCGGCTTAGTCCCTTTATTCATCAGGGGTCGCCACAGCGGAATGAACCGCCAACTTATCCAGCATATGCCCTTCCATCTACAACCCAGTACTGGGAAACACCCATACCATACGCACTCATTCACACACCTACACTACGGCCAATTTAGTTTACCCAATTCACCTATAGCGCATGTCTTTGGACAGTGGGGGAAACCGGAGCACCCGGAGGAAACCCACACCGACACAGGGAGAACATGTAAACTCCACACAGAAATGCCAACTGGACCAGCCAGGACTCGAACCAATGACCTTCCTGCTGTGAGGCGACAGTGCTAACCACTGAGCCACCGTGTCACCCTATATATTCAACAAAAGACTATTAACTAATATTATTCCTTTTCATTGTACAAATACCTCAATACAACGTTTACAAACTAGAAAAAAACTGATTTGAGATAAGATAAAACTAATTAAAACCTGATTGACGCATGATTCATGTTGATTTTATGGTATTAGACATATCGCCCCCCTAGTGGAGAACCATTGAATTTTTGAAACCGTTATGATGTAATGAAACCCCAATTACTGAAATCATGTGACCTTGTCAGTATGGCTGCATTTACACTGCTGATCTTGATGTTCAATTCTGATTTTGTTACTGTATCCAGTTTTTTTGATGATCAGCTTATATCATCTTTTAAAAGTGACTCGTATCTAATTGTCTGCATCTACACACAGTTCGCATGGTTTAATTTTCTTTTTGACAAGTTGTTTTACTATAGAAAAGTTCTCATTTGGCCATCTTCTTTTAATCTAGGACTTTTTAAACCAGTAGGCATTTTAATGTAATGTCCATGCCGTGATTTATGCACGGGATGTATGCAACAGTTTTATATTGGTTACGTGGCGGATGTTGCGATCTCTCTCTCTAGTTATATGCTTAAATCCTTGTGCTACATGACAATATAAAAGCTTTTATAGTCCTTGTGTATAAGATTTAAGGAATGGAACTCTGCTGAAGTCTGTTCTGTAATGAAAGCATCAAGCCTCATTCACACTATGAGCGACTCGCAGCGGCAAAGCGACCGTTCATTTCAACAGAGCGAGCGACTTCCGGCGACCTCAGTCTACGCGAACAACAGCAACCATTGGCAACCAGGTGGGCGTGTCGAATGACGCGACAAAGTTGAGAATCCTTCAGCTTCATGCAAATGAAGAGCGGCTTTCTTGAGTGACAGCCAATAGGAGCACCAGTAAAGCTCACGTGATCCTCTCTCTGCTCGCTCAGAGGCCGGTTGTATTCTCCGTGCTGTAGACCTACACAGACCTGCATTTGCAGCAGGTCACCACCCACAGCGACAGGCAGCTACAAAGTCGCTGCTAGTGTGAATGAGGCATCAGAGTTGACATCATTTGCTACGGTTTTTAATGGTGCGCGACTCACATTGACAAGTGAAAATCCGATCTACCTGCTTACACTGCAAACACGAGGGCACAGATCCAATTCATATCGGATAAATTTCCACATACTGTATGAACAAGGCCTGAATCTGATTTGAGTAAATTGGAATCCATGTGATTTTTTTTCCTGCTTACACATACATAGGCCATATCCCATCTGTGCCACAAGGGAGAAAAAAATTGGAATCAAGTCACTTGAACCATGCAGTGTAAATGCAGCTAAAACCACTGCTTTTAAACATTTGTAAAGGTTTTGAAGCTTCGTGATGCAGTTCTTTAAAAGCAGCCATCACTACTCTCACACAGAAGAACAAGAAATCACACAACTACTATAGACCATTTTGATGGATGTAAACAAAAACAATGGTCCCAGCGTATTTCCTGTTTTACATTTCTAATTTCTTTAGCTTCCGAGAATCCAAAAAGAGCCACATATTGATAAATAATGTTGTGAGGGCTCTTTTAACATGAAGTTATGATTGAATTGCCTCTTGTTACAGTTGAAAGTTTGTTATGAAAGTTTGATAACAGGCAGGAAATGTTCATGGGCCAATGACATCACCACATTGAAATGGTCTATATCTACACTCACGGGCCACTTTATTAGGTACACCTGTCCAATTGCTCATTAACGCAAATTTCTAATCAGCCAATCACATGGCAGCAACTCAATGCATTTAGACATGGTCAAGATGATCTGCTGCAGTTCAAACCGAGCATCAGAATGGGGAAGAAAGGTGATTTAAGACTTTGAACGTTGCACACTTTGGACCCATTAGTACCAATTGAGCATCATGTCAACACCACAGCCTACCTGAGTATTGTTGCTGATCATGTCCATCCCTTTATGACCACAGTGTACCCATCTTCTGATGGCTACTTCCAGCAGCATAATGCGCCATGTCAAAACGCGAATCATCTCAGACTAGTTTCTTGAACATGACAATGAGTTCACTGAGTTCTGGTGACTGTGGAGGCCATTTGAGTACAATCCAATAGAGCACCTTTGGTGTGGTGAAACAGGAGATTTGCATCATGGATGTGCAGCTGACAAATCTGCAGCAACAGTGTGATGCTATCATGTCAATATGGACCAAAATCTCTGAGGAATATTTCCAGTACCTTGTTGAATCTATGCCACAAAGGATTAAGGCAGTTCTGAAGGTAAAAGGGGTCCAACACAGTACTAGTAAGGTGTACCTAATAAAGTGGCCGGTGAGTGTATATCTTAGAAAGATTAATTTTAAAAATGCGACTGAAGGTATAATATACGTTTGGAGTAAAAAATGTATTATACGTTATTAAAAAAAAAAGAACATTGTTATCATTTACTCACTATTAACTTGTTTTCAAATCTTTAGGAGTTTCTTTTTTCTGTTAAACACAAATGAAGCTATTTTGAAGAATGTTGGAAGTTTTTCCTTAAAACAAGCAAAATAATCTGCCAATGGGGTAAGCAAAACAATCTAGTTTTTGCTTTGAAATAAGTTTTTTATTTTATTTTGTTGCTTGTTTTAATGAAAAACTCACTTAATTATAGCATATTACTTCTGAAAACAATGTTTTCAATGTTTCTCGATTTATGAATGTTTGGATATTTGGATAAGTAAGAACAGCTATTTTGCAGTGTAACCATTGACTTCCATAGTACTTGTTTTTTTCTACTATGGATGGAAGCCAATAGTTACCGGTTTTCAGCTTTCTTCAAAATATCTTCTATTGTGTTCAACAGAATAAAGAAACTAATAAAGGTTTAAAACCACTTGTGGATTAGTAAATAAAGTCAATTTTCATTTTTGTGTGTACTATTCCTTTGTACTATGTAAATGATAATTTCACATGCAAAATTTATTACAAAGAGCCATAGTTCACTTACAACCTATGCAAATTCATCATCATGTCATTGCAGAACGAATATTTTGATGCATTCAAAGTCAGAATAATAAACTTTGATTTTGAACATGATTTTGCATAGTTTCAGTGAACTTTGACTCTTTAGTAAAAGCAGCACATGCTTTTAATTGGAAGTATTTACTAAAACTGGCTTTACTGACAAAATCGCCTTAGATTATGGCTTGGACTTCCATGCAGCCTAAAATTAATAAACAGCACTTACCTGGCATTTAATTAGCATGTCGAAGAAGTCTTCATCTGCCTCTCTGCTATTGCCCGTGGCCATGAGTTTGCTGAGGACGTCCTGGCTGTGGCGTTGATCCAGACGGAGACCCGGCAGACTGTCCACACTGACCCGCTGCTCGTCCAGTCGGCGGCTCTGAGAACTGGCCAGCAGATCTAGAAAATGTCCTGGCTGTGCCGAGGCCTCGGTTTCGCACGCGGAAGTAGCTAAACAAAGTGAAAACAGTTTTTAAATACTGTAGTTCCAAAGACTGCACTACTGCACAGTACTGTTATAGTGACGCACACTAAAGGTGAGATCAAAACTGAAACTCTAGAATAGGCGCATTTCCAATTTGCATAAAGTTAATTTTAGCTCAAGCTGTTTTGCTATTTAAACAGCTGAGATTAACATTTCAGACTCATCCTAACTTGTCCTTCAGCTTTGAAGCACCATCCGCCACATATATATAGGACATGTTAGTAATATGTTAAAAGTTGCTAGCAGTATGTTAAATCATACTATCAATGTGCTAAAACGTAATGAGGTAAAATATGCTACCAACTTTACAAAGCATACTAGCATGG
>CAIGQV010019951.1:25105495-25126358 GCA_903798115.1 Danio jaintianensis | reverse complement strand
TAATGAGGTAAAATATGCTACCAACTTTACAAAGCATACTAGCATGGGTACATGTTAAAACGTGCTAACAACAATTATTAAAATACAGGCAGTATGCTAAACCATGCTAGCTAATATGCTAAATAGAAAGCATACTAGCACATGTAGACAACGTTAATATATTATAACAACAAACGATATGCAGTAATATGCATAAAATCCAGGTTAAACCATGCTAGTGTGCTTTAACAATCGCTTTAGTCACGTGACCTCTGTGTTTCGGAGCAGTGTTTCGAAGTCGAGCAGTTTTGCGTCAGCCATCCCTAGCTAGCATCATGTTAAATGTGTGACTAGCATATTAGCAACTTCCTACAGTATGCTTTCAATGTGCTAAAACACTTTTGCAACCACTCAGCATGCCATAGCAAACAGCTAACAATATCCTTAAAGGTTCTATGAAATTAAAATACATCTTTTTAGATGTTAGTTTCAGTCAGTTAGTTTTAAGGATATCTATAAGCTGTTGTGCTCCACAACTGTGGCAAAATTCATCTTTAGAAAATATAAAACTGATATAAACATGCAAAGCTTGCAGTTTGTCTCTTCCACCTAAATATATCAAGAATTTAGTTGACGTCACCTCATACTTCAGTTTCTCATCAAATCTTCTGACCAATCAAATGTTCTCTAGTATCTGACATACCCCGCCCCCTTCAAGACACTTCTTATTTGCTTTTCATTTGAGAGCTCAACCACTCTCACTGGCAGAGCTGTGATAAAACAAAACAATCCTCTTTGCCTGAAGCCATTCCCAAACAACACTTTCATCAGTACATTAACAAGAGGTGAGGGGGGCGAGGGGGTCAGGAAGAGGTAGAAACTGTGTCTAATTCATTCATTTATTTTATTTTCGGCTTAGTCCCTTTATTAATCTGGGGTCGTCACAGCGGAATGAACCGCCAACTTATCCAGCATATGTTTTACGCAGCGGATGCCCTTCCAGCTGCAACCCATCATTGGGAAACATCCATACACACTCATACACTATGGACAATTTAGCTTACCAAATTCACCTGTACCGCATGTCTTTGGACTTGTGGGGGAAACCGGAGCACCCGGAGGAAACCCACACGAACACGGGGAGAACATGCAAACTCCACACAGAAACGCCAACTGACCCAGCCGAGGCTCGAACCAGCGACCTTCTTGCTGTGAGGCGAACGTGCTACCCACTGCGCAGCCCACTGTGTCTAATATTAAATCTAATTAAATATCCTAAAATAAAGAAAGAAAAACACTAGAAAAAAACAATATTAATTTTACTAGCATCTTCCCACATCCTAATTAGGTCTTTACATACTTCTTTATTAGTTCTTTTTTTCTGTCTCTCTCAAATTTATTTATCTATTATTATTACTATTATTATTATTGCTGTTATTATTATTATTATTATTATTTTTTTTTCCCCTTCCATCTCTCCCTCTACCTCAATTCCTGGTGTTTTTTTCAAAGGTACAGTTTATAATAGAGATAGAGGTGTGTGTGAAGTGGAGCCGGCCGGTCCAACAACAAATAAAATAATAACAATTACTTGAATGGAAAAAAAAAGAAAAGAAAAAAAAAAACTATTACTTACATATACAACATTGACAGGTTAAGTGTGACGTGGGCATGGCAGCCTGGGCATTGCACTGGACTGATCCATGCTGCACGTCATACTTTTTTAATGCATCACAAAGCAACTGACACACACTATACACTGACACGTATGTATGTATTACAACTTCCACCTCCCCAAGCTATTATTAATGTTGTTGTTGTTATTATTATTATTATTATTATTATCAAAATGAGTATATTATAGTTATCACATTTATCTGTCCATCTCCTGATCTTTCAATCTTATTATTATTATTATTATTATTATTATTGTAATAGTTTTTTTTCTCGTTATTCTTCTTATTAATATTATTCTTTACTTTGTGTTCTTATTATTTGGATATTATCATTATTGTAGTAATGTTTTTTTTTCTTATTCTTACTGTTTTGTCTGCTGCATTTTATTTTTCTGCTTTTTCTTTACCCTCTTTTTTTCAATTTCTTCTCTTCTTAATCTTCTATTTCTTCTCTTTCCTCTTTGTCTACTTATCATTATTATTATTATTATTATTATTATTATTATCATCATCATCATCATCATTTGTCCTTGTCCTGATTTCCCAACCCCCCACCTCCTCACTTTCATTATTAATATTATTACTTCTACTTTTGTTACTATTATTATTATTATTATCATTGTTTTGACTAGTCCTCCTGTTATCTCCACATTATCATTATTATAAGTATTTCTACCATTGTCATTATTCAGGTTGCTGTTGTTGTATTAGTAGCAGTCATTGTAGTAGTTGTGATTGTAGTAGTAGTTGTGGTTGAAGTAGTAGTAGTTATAGTTGTAGTAGTATCAGTAGTAGTAGACGTAGTAGTAGTAGTTGTTGGTGTAGTAGTAGATGTTGTAGGAGTAGTTGTTGTCGGTGTAGTAGTAGTAGTTGTTGTTGGTGTAGCAGTATCAGTAGTAGTAGTAGTAGACGTTGTAATAGTAGTAGTTGTTGTTGGTGTAGTAGTATCAGTAGTAGTAGCAGTCGTTGTTGTAGTATCAGTAGTACTAGTAGTAGACATTGTGGTAGTAGTATCAGTTGTAGTAGATGGTGTTGTAGTAGTATCAGTAGTAGTAGACGTAGTAGTTGTTGGTGTAGTAGTAGATGTTGTAGGAGTAGTTGTTGTCGGTGTAGTAGTATCAGTAGTAGTAGGTGTTGTAGTAGTTGTTGTATCAGTAGTACTAGTAGTAGACGTTGTGGTAGTAGTATCAGTTGTAGTAGACGGTGTTGTAGTAGTAGTCGTTATAGTACTATCAAGTAGTAGTAGTCGTTGTTGTAGCAGACATAGTAGCAGTAGACATGTAGTAATAGTAGCATTAGTAATTTCTATAGTAGTAGTTGGTGCAGTACTTATTGTAAACATTATTATTATTGTTGTTGTTGTCAGTATTACTGTTGGCCTTTTTTTTTTTACTTTACTTTTTTCATTATTACTATCATTATTGTCACTCCCCACCACTGATTGGTCTCTTTCTATCCATGTTTTATTTCTATCGATGTTATTTGCTTCATTTACGACTGTTATACATGCTGTTTATGTATATATGTATCTTTTTCTTTTCCTCTTTCTCTTATGTATGTACTCTGACATGTTCACCTAGTTACCCTTACATGCAAATACGTGCACCTGCTAGTACCTGACTGTATTGTTGTTGTTGTTTTTTTCCATCTGTTTTTGTTTTGTTCTCTTTGTATGTGATCCCAATTTATGTATCTCTTCCATATTCTAATAAAAAAAATTTTTTTAAACGCTATTGGCACTATTGTTTTTTAAAAAGGAGCGTGGCTACTATATGTCCCACCCTCTCTTAATTTTTTAGTTGAGATTACGTCAAACATCGAATAAAAAAAAAAAATGCACATTTTAAAGCACTTCACAGGAGCTTTAAAGCTATACAGAATGCCATATGATCCATAAGAGAATTTGCAAACTTTAATATAAAAGTTTCTCAATCTGAACTTAAAACCGTTAAACTGGCAGACAAGACCTTCAATATTAATATTAAAGAATATTTAATATAAAGATTATTTAATATTCACGTACTAAACAATATGCTTTTTAAAACGTCTTCCACATTTTTGGTGTTAGCGCCTCTGGAAAGCACAGCCAGTGTGAAAGCAGCTGAGGTGAGTTTTGCGAAGGTCAGGGAGGAAGAAGGACTCACGTTTCCTCAAGGCTACAGACGGGGTTTCACAGGGGAAGGAAGGGGCAGGAACACGGCGAGTGCCGTCCTGAATTGAGCACCTTTGGTCATCCATGCGACTCCCCTGAAAACGGCTAAGAAGGTCAAAGAAGCCGTCGTCACCCAGAGTGTCTGGAGCATACTGGGGAAAAAAAACAACAGTATGTAACAGTATATTAATGCGAAAATAAAAATATACGTATAAATAAATATAACTTAACTTTTTTATATATGCTTTAGTCTGATCTAAAATTAGATAACATTTCTACTGCATTTATTAACTTTTGTTTATTCATTCAATCATTCATTTATTCATTTTCCTTCGGCTTAGTCCCTTATTTATCAGGGGTTGTCACAGCGCAATGAACCGCCAACTATTCCAGCACATGTTTTACGCCGCGGATGCCCTTCCAGCCGCAACCCAGTACTGCGAAACACCCATACACACACTCATACACTACGGCCAATTTAGTTCACCCAATTCACCTATAGCGCATGTCTTTGGACTAGTGGGGGAAACCGAAGCACCCGGAGGAAACCCACGCGAACACGGGGAGAGCATGCAAACTCCACACAAAAATGCCAACTTTTTTCCTCCTTGCTCGGATCGGGACTTGTGAAACTGTGCTTCGGTGAATTTGCTCTGCGGTGTTTGAACTTTCAGCAGTAAAATTTAGACCACACTGAACAAAACTACACTGAACTTCAACTCTGAAAACTGGACTTTACTAGAACTATGTTAAGGTGCTTTGACACAATCTACATTGTGAAAAGCGCTATATGAATAAACTTGACTTGACATATATACATATATATATATATATATATATATATATATATATATATATATATAACACATTTAATTAAAGTAGTGTTTTTATGTACCTGTGTTTCCAGAGGTGCTGAAGGAGTGCCGCTGCTGCTGCTGCTGTTGTTGTTATTCTCAGTAGGTGAACCGAGGCTTGAGCCGTTCGGTCTGTGTTTTTTACTTTTGAAGCGATTTATGAAGAAAAGTTTGGAAGAGGTCTTGGCTATGTTTGTTTTGGTTGGTGATTTGGTTTGTTGAGGGGTTGTAGTCTCCTCAGAGGTCAGACCCTGGGTAGAAAAGGATTTATAGACATTTTATTTTATATTATATTTTTTATGCAAAAGATTTCAAACGGAATTTATTAATCTGAAGTGACAAAATGCAAAACGTATGCAAATATGTACAGTATGCATAAATGTACAGAATATGCAAGTCCTTATTTCATGTAAAAAAGTGTTCAGATCCTGATGCACTGAAAAACACCAGTTCAGTGTTGTAAATGCTCAGCTTTTTCCACAGACAATCATTTCTTTTCATTAGACCTCAATGTATGGTCAGCAGCCAGAGGTATTACATTTGTTTAGCCTGTATCTGGGGTTTTTTTGACTCTCAAGATATCAGAAGCCATTGACTTGTGTTATACAAATCACCATGGACAACAGTTTCAGCTACTGAAAAAAAAAAAATAAAACCTACATCTAGGATGGCCTTAGATAACAAAATAACAGTAAAATAACAGCAAAACATCATTTTTGGGTGAACTGTCAATTTAAGAAATTTAAAAGGAACAATTTCTCATGTTTGCTTTTTGTTGTTGAATTTATGCAATGAGAAATTGGGGATAACAATTATGTCATTATATAATTATCATAACAACAAATAAGTATTATTTTTTTCAAGCAAAATATAAATATATATATTTTTTTATTTAGATTTTTTCTTTTTTTCTCTCACCTACATTAATATTGCTGTATACTTTTTATACTTATGTTAATTAATTGCAGGTTTATTTATATTAATTAATATAAAATTGCAATATTAAACAAAAACATTTTGCAAAAAAAGCCAATATTAATAGTTAAGAGAATTATTAAATCTCACTAAATGTCTAGTTGTTGATCATTACTGCTAGTCTTTTGTCTGAAGTGCTAAAAGTCTCACCATATTTTTCTCCGAGGTCAGTTTCATGAGCTCCATATTCTCCATGCTGAGTCTCCGGCTTCCTCTGGATGATCCCTCTACACAAACACACACATAAACACATACTTCAATGGTTCAAAATGTAATACTGTAGGTTTTAAATGTTTTTTGTTTGTTTGTTTATTCCAACATGCTCCAGAAACAAGGAAAGCAGACAGAGGATATTCAAGCTAATAGGTTCAAGATTGAACAGATACATATACAGCTTTAAGCCAACAGGTGTCACCATTCCCAAACCCATGCTATTCTCTATGCATGATCATATACACAGTAGTCAACATATGAAGTGTTCAAAGCCTTGCATCAAAGTTGTCAAACTATCAAACAGCACTCAATCTTGTATTAGGACAATTTCTATTTTTGATTTTTTCTTTTGGGGGCAGCACGGTGGCGCAGTGGGTAGCACAATCGCCTCACAGCAAGAAGGTCGCTGGATCGAGCCCCGGCTGGGTCAGTTGGCATTTCTGTGTGGAGTTTGCATGTTCTCCCCGTGTTTGCGTGGGTTTCCTCAGGGTGCTCCGGTTTTCCCCACAAGTCCAAAAACATGTGGTATAGGTGAATTGGGTAAGCTAAAATTGTCCGTGGTGTGTGTGTGTGTTTGTGTGTAAATGAGTGTGTATGGATGTTTCCCAGTGATGGGTTGCAGCTGGAAGGGCATCCGCTGTGTAAAACATATGCTGGATAAGTTGGCGGTTCATTCTGCTGTGGCCCAGATTAATAAAGGTACTAAGCCGAAAAGAAAATGAATGATTTTTTTCTTTTGATCCACTTCAAATGTTGACTACTGTATATATTGGTAAGCAAGTGTCTAGTTTATAGCTTTGAATAATTATGTTTTGTATTAGTTTTAATTGCTAAATGTTTCTGTGCAGCCATTTTGACCAGGATTACCTGGAAAAAGAGATCTTGTATCTGAATGGGACTATCGTGGTAAAATAAAATAAATAAACAATGTCAAAACATGGGTGAAATGATGTTCCGAACTGCAATATTTGTATTTGATGCAATGGTCAGGGACATATACTTTAACTTAAGATATAACTTACATTCATTTTCCTTCGGCTTAGTCTCTATTTCAGAAGTCACCACAGCGGAATGAACCACCAACTATTCCAGCATATGTTTTACGCAACGGATGCCCTTCCAGCTGCAACCCAGTATTGGGAAACACCCATACACATTCACACACACACACACACACACTCATACACATACACTACAGACAATTTAGTTTATTCAATTCACCTATAGCGCATGTGTTTGGACTGTGGGGGAAACCGGACTACCCGGAGGAAACCCTCACCAGCACGGGGAGAACATGCAAACTGGCCCAGCCAGGACTCGAACCAGCGACCTTCTTGCCGTAAGGCCACAGTGCTAACCACTGAGCCACCATGCCTCCATATAACTTACACAAACTTAAATAGAATATTACAAACAAGTGTCTAGTTTAATGTTTCAAGAATTTTTGCTAAAAATAAAATATGAAAAAATTAGTTACAAAATATGATACAAAACCTTTGTTCGATGCAATGGTCAGGAACATCTTTAAATACACATAGAATACCATGTTAAAAAATATAGAGTAGTCAACATTTGAAGTGAATCAAAAACCTTTCATCAAAACCAAAAACAACACTTAGGACAAGTCAAATGTTGAGTACTGTACTCACGCAAGCACACATACAATATAATATAATATAATATAATATAAGGCGGCGTGGAGGCGCAGTGGGTAGCGCTGTCGCCTCACAGCAAGAAGGTCGCTGGTTCGAGCCTCGGCTGGGTCAGTTGGCATTTCTGTGTGGAGTTTGCATGTTCTCCACATGTTGACGTGGGTTTCGCCTGGGTGCTCCAGTTTCCCCCACCAGTCCAAAGACATGCGCTATAGGTGAATTGGGTAAGCTAAATTTTCCGTAGTGTATGTGTGTGAACGGGAGTGTATGGGTGTTTCCCAGTGATGGGTTGCAGTGGGAAGGGCATCCGCTGCGTAAAACATATGCTGGATAAGTTGGCAGTTCATTCCGCTGTGGCGACCCCAGATTAATAAAGGGACTAAGCTGAAAAGAAAATGAATGAATGAATAATAAAATATAATAAAATACAATATAATAGAAAGTATATTTATCAGTGGTGGACAGCAAGTATTTTTACTTCACTACTTATTTTTACTACAGTACTTAAGTACATGTTTTATTAATCTGCACTTTATCTGAGTATATTTATTTTAGGAAACTTTAACTTTTTTAATTGACTACGTTACAAAAACAAAATATTGTACTTTTTACTCCACTACATTTCCTAAATAAAAAAGTAAAGAGTCATTTTAAAAAAATTTATTATATGTATTTATTGATTATATTTAGACACACATTTTCTTAAGTTAAACCACTTTTTACATTTAAAAAAAAAAAAAAAAAAAAAAAGTGTAGAGTTTGATATTTGACAGCATGTGTGATTTGTGCGGTTACCGGTCAGACTGTTGTCAGCGGCCGGACTCCCCATTAACACTGAGCTGTTAGTGTTTGAGTTGTTTTGCACCAGTCCCAAAACTAACTGCAGATCAGACACGTTCATTCTGGCCGTCAGCTCCCCACTACGATCTCCAATCTGGGGGGGGGGGGGGGGGGGGGGGGGGATAAGACACATACAAGAAGGAAAAAACGTCAGTGGAATTTGCATTATTTTTATGCTTTTTTCTCCCACCCCTAATAAGCACACACTAGCACTCACACAACACACCTCTTTGGAGATCTCCAGATGTTTTTCAGCATAGCTCATGGCCTGTTCGTGGTTTCCCAAAGCAGTGTAGGCGTTCCCTAAACTCCAGCAGGCTCTTCCTTCACCAATCCTACAGACAAAGAATCAGACATCAGAAACAGCAGCAGACACACACATACAGTACATACACACACACGCGCGCACACGCACATACACATACATAAAGATACCTACCTAACTACCTACATACATACAGACAGCCCCACTCACCCCCACACCCCCATTGTCCTGTACCTGTCCTTCAGGTCCTGAGCGATGATCACATGTTTGAGGTGATAGTCGATGGCTCTCTCGTAGTCCTGCAGGAGTGTGAATGTGTTTCCCAGACTGTAGCAGGCCTGAGCCTCCACTGCCCGGTCCTTCAGTTGACGCGCCAATTGAAGAGTCCGTCTGAGGAAAAAAAACAACACACACACACTAAAATTTAAAAAGTAATGGGGCTGGTGGTAAAAAATGGGCTGTTAAAGGGACAGTTCACCCAAAAATGAAATTTGTCATCATTTAGTCACCCTTCACTTGTTTCAAACCTTCACCTGTTTCACCCTTCACTTGTTTTCAAATGGTTTCTTTCTTCTGTTGAACACAAAAGATATTTTGAGAAATGCTGAAAACCTGTAACCATTGACTAGTATTTGTTTTTCTTACTATTTTCAGCTTTCTTTAAAATATCTTCTTTTCAATAGAATAAAGAAACTCATAACGGTTTGGAACCACTTGAATGTGAGCATATAACAAGTACATTTTAATTTTGAGTGAACTATCCCTTTAAATCCATGATCCTGAAAAATAATTGATTCCAGTATGTTGATCTACTAGAAAATTATTTGTAAAATTAATTTCTCTTCAAAATTGAATAAGCATACAGGGGCTTTTAATGAAGACTGTGAGAATTAACAGTGCTAAAATAGATATAATTATATGCCAGTTTTGTAAGTTTAATGTAACCATTATATTGTACACTACCCTGCTGGTTTGTTCAATTATTGTTATTATTTTTTAAATAAAATCTATTGTCGGGGCTAGATAGGCTTGTATATGGTGTGTGGGTTGCTGTAGAATCTTATTTGCAAGAATAAAAATTCCATGACAAAAAAACTAAATTATTTTCCCTTTTCTAATTCCCTTGTTTTGTAGTTTTTCTAATATATATCATTCCGGCTTTGTAACAGTTAAAAAAAAGTATTTTTGAAATGCACAGGCAGTCAAAAATGTTGTATTGTAACCGTTGACTCCTTGACATAAAAAATAAATAAATAAATAAATAAATAAATAAATAAATAAATGCATGAGAAAATTGCATTAATGTTTCTTGGCAAAGCAATATTATTCTCTCTGCCTTAGAATGGAAAGTAAATGAAGGCCAAAAAATGACATATAAAATTATCATTGCTTTTGTTTTGTTTAAATTCTTTGCTTTGTATATAATGCCAACAAATTAAAAATTAAAAAAAAAAAAAAAAAGTAAAAAAAAAAAGCAAAAACATTTATTGCTGTTGTTATTATTCCTTACTTTGCATATTATGCTAAAAATTGATATATTTAAGAGAATAAAATAAAAAGCAAACTGACTTGTAATGCTCTGCAGCGACTTCAAACTTTCCGAGGAATATGTATGCATTTCCAAGATTGCAATATGCTCTCCTCTCTGCGGCTCGGTCTCCAAATTCCTTCGCAATGAGGAGACGCTGAAAAAAAACAAAACAACAACATTATTTATCTTTACATTAAGCCTGAATCAATAATAACCCATGCTGATATACACATCCTAAGCAGTTTCTGCACTTCTGATATTAAGAGTACAATTTTCAAAAGTTTCTGCATTACTACTGTAGAAAACACACTCTTTCATCTCTTTAACTGACAATTGCACTATTTTGCACCAGAAACTTTCTTACAATCACTCCATATCTCTAGAAAAACATTGTGAATTTCTGAGTGTGCCTCACACAGGTGAGTGGACTTGACAAATGACCTGTAGAAACCCTCTTCTCTCTACAGTCATGGCCAAAAGTTTTGAGAATGACATAAATATTGGAAATTGGAAAAGTTGCTGCTTAAGTTTTTATAATAGCAATTTGCATATACTCTAGAAAGTTATGAAGAGTGATCAGATGAATTGCATAGTCCTTCTTTGCCACTGCATTTCATTGCTGTCATTAAAGGACCTGCTGAGATCATTTCAGTAATCGTCTTGTTAACTCAGGTGAGAATGTTGACGAGCACAAGGCTGGAGATCATTATGTCAGGCTGATTGGGTTGGGCTGATTGGCATGTTAAAAGGAGGGTGATGCTTGAAATCATTGTTCTTCCATTGTTAACCATGGTGACCTGCAAAGAAACGCGTGCAGCCATCATTGCCTTGCATATAAATGGCTTCACAGGCAAGGATATTGTGGCTACTAAGATTGCACCCAAATCAACAATTTATAGGATCATCAAGAACTTCAAGGAAAGAGGTTCAATTCTTGTTAAGAAGGCTTCAGGGCGTCCAAGAAAGTCCAGCAAGCGCCAGGATCGTCTCCTAAAGAGGATTCAGCTGCGGGATCAGAGTGCCACCAGTGCAGAGCTTGCTCAGGAATGGCAGCAGGCAGGTGTGAGCGCATCTGCACGCACAGTGAGGCGAAGACTTTTGGAAGATGGCCTGGTGTCAAGAAGGGCAGCAAAGAAGCCACTTCTCTCCAAAAAAAACATGAGGGCCAGATTGATCTTCTGCAAAAAGTATGGCGAATGGACTGCTGAGGACTGGGGCAAAGTCATATTCTCAGATGAAGCCCCTATCCGATTGTTTGGGGCATCTGGAAAAAGGCTTGTCCGGAGAAGAAAAGGTGAGCGCTACCATCAGTCCTGTGTCATGCCAACAGTAAAGCATCCTGAGACCATTCATGTGTGGGGTTGCTTCTCATCCAAGGGAGTGGGCTCACTCACAATTTTGCCCAAAAACACAGCCATGAATAAAGAATGGTACCAAAACAACCTCCAACAGCAACTTCTTCCAACAATCCAACAACATAAGGCAAAAGTGATATCTAAGTGGCTCGGGGACCAAAACGTTGAAATTTTGGGTCCATGGCCTGGAAACTCCCCAGATCTTAATCCCATTGAGAACTTGTGGTCAATCCTCAAGAGGCCGGTGGACAAACAAAAACCCACTAATTCTGACAAACTCCAAGAAGTGATTATGAAAGAATGGGTTGCTGTCAGTCAGGATTTGGCCCAGAAGTTGATTGAGAGCATGCCCAGTCGAATTGCAGAGGTCCTGAAAAAGAAGGGTCAACACTGCAAATACTGACTCTTTGCATAAATGTCATGTAATTGTCGATAAAAGCCTTTGAAACGTATGAAGTGCTTGTAATTATATTTCAGTACATCACAGAAACAACTGAAACAAAGATCTGAAAGCAGTTTAGCAGCAAACTTTGTGAAAACTAATATTTGTGTCATTCTCAAAACGTTTGACCACGACTGTATATGCACCAGACACTTTACATATAGAGAGTGCATATAGAGAGAAAGTGTTTCTACAGGTGGTTTATCAAGCCCACTCACCTGTAGAAACTCTCTTCTGTCTATATGCACTCTCTATATGTAAAGTGCACTCTCTGTAGAAAAAGGGATGGCGCATATAGAGAGAAGAGTGCTTCTATAGGTGAGTAGACTTGACAAACCACCTGTTGAAACCCTCTTCTCTCTATAGACCATTTTGAGGGATGTAAACAATAGCATGGTCCTAACGCATTTCCTGTTTTACATTTTTAATTTCTATAGCTTCCCGAGAATCCGAAAAGCTCCACATATTGATAAATAATCATGGGCCAATGACATCACCACATTGAAATGGTCTATATACTCTATATTCTCCTGAAATCTGGACTCTACTATAACTATGTTAAGCTGCTTTGACACAATCTATATTGTGAAAAGCACTATATAAATAAACATGAATTGAAAATAAAACATGAATATATGCACCAGACACTTTACCTATAGAGAGTGCACTTTACATATAGAGTGCATATAGACAGAAGAGGGTTTCTACAGGTGAGTGGGCTTGATAAACCACCTGTAGAAACACTCTTCTCTACATCGGACACTACATATACAGAGTGCATATAGAGAGAAGAGTGTTTCTACAAGTGAGTGGGCTTGATAAACCACCTGTAGAAACCCATTTCTCTCCACATGCACCAGACACTTTACTTAAACTTCATCTTACAAGGACTCAACAAGGACAACAATGTTTACCTGTGAATGTACCACAAATCATGTTGTTGCACTACTTGTTTTCTTCAACCTTAAATAGCTCTTTTAAACAATATCTTTCACAATATTGTTCTGTCTTATGTAAAAGTACTTATATAGTCTATCTTAGGTTATGTGTATAGTTTATCTAAGTATTTATATGTATAGATATTAGTTAGTATAGTTTGATTACCACTCTGGTATGTTAGTTATTTAGAGGTACTAAAATAGCTCTTACGACCAGTGTTGTGTTCATATTTATGATTATGTTTATTTATGCAGCACCGTAGTCCTGCGAGACACAACATTTCATTCCACTTTATGTCCACACATGTAGCAGAACGCCAATGAAGGCCAACTTGACTTGACTATTGTTGTGAATTAATAGTTACAACAATTGTTCTGGCCTTTCGATATGGATTCAGAAGCATGTTTGTTTGTTTGTTTGTTTGTTTGTTTTTTCTAACACTTCATTCCACCCATATTTATTTGATCTTTTTTTTATTTTATAAATAATTGACCAACAATAAATGCATCAAAATTAAGATACAAATGATATCAAATGAAACCAAAAACAATAATTTTTCAACAAAAATGTATAAAGTGGTCAAAAATTGTGTCTGACCCACTTCTATTCTTCCGGCATATAATTTACCATGCTTTTATGATGCTTTTAACCCAAAAAATAAAAATCGAAGAACACAAAAACCAAAAATATAAAGAAGTGATTTAAACTAAATAAAGATACACTTTCGAAAAATGCCTATAACAACATTCCAATCAATAATAATCCATTATTATATGCAGGGTGTGATCTTGTCATTGTTTGTTATATATCAAAAATGCCATTTAGAACCACACAACTGCTGAAAGAGCCAATCAATATCCCTCAAAACACTGAAAACTTCAACAAGTTTTATTAATAATTCAATTAAATATATATTTGGTTCACTGATGCATATTACACGAACTAACATTACCGAAATATTTGACCTCCCTGATAGTCAATGTATAATTCGCACCCTGATTATATGCTCTATCAATTGAATAAATGTATTTATTGTACTCCATTATTTTCAGTTTGTACAATTTAATATATAAACCATAAGCATGTTAATGATTAAAAGTAGCAAGTTATTTTAGGAAGCTATCTCAGTATGAAATACCTGCTCATGTGCAAGAACAGCCTCCTGGAAGTTTCCGAGCAAATAGTGTGAGTTGCCAAGATTACCGTAGGTCCTGCCTTGAGCCGCTCTATCGCCCAACTCTTTCACAATGGCCAGATTCGCTCTTCAAACAGAAACGTGCAAAATAAGATACAGCGGGAGAGAAAATTAGCATACTTTTGTCAATTATTGCCTGAGATCTTTCAAAATGAGTGATGATGATTATTATTATTATTATTATTATTATTATTGCAAATAAATAATTAATTTTGTTTAATGAACTTTTATATTACCAACCAGATACAAATATACAAGAACAGCACTTCGATAATAGACAATTAGAGTATTCCAAAAATAAGAATAAAATAGAACTGAATAGAATAAAGTGTATATGCATTATCTAAATAAACAGTGAAATGTATTCTAATTTATTTTTTTGTAAATTATTGCCTGAGATCTTTTAAAATTTATTAATATTACTACTATTATTATTGCAAATAAATAATTGTTTAATGAACTTTTATATTACTAACAAGACACAAATATACAAGAATAGTACAGACAATTAGATCATTCAAAAATAAGAATAAAATACAACTGAAGAGAACAGAATAAAATTAAGTCAAATGTACATCCCGTATCTAAATAAACAGTCACAATGTAATGTATTAATGTATTATAATAACATTTTTCTGAAAAAAAAAAACAACGAAAAAAAGGTTGCACTGGGTTAAAATAAAAAATAAAAAAAAAATGATGATGATGACGAAGACAAAGTAAAAACATTTCTTAACCCAATAAACAGACACAATGTATAATTTAAACTACCATTTTTCATAAATAAATAAAAAAAATTTAAAAAAAAAAAGATTTCCCAAGTGTTGCTTAACGGAGAGATTTTTTTCAATAGACCATTTCAATGTGGTCATGTCATTGGCCCATGAACATTTACTGCTTGTTATCAAACTATTTCATAACTGTAACAAAAGGCAAAACAATCATAACTTAATGATAAAACTTTCATAACTATCAGCTATCATAACATTATTTATCAATATGTGGCTCTTTTTGGATTCTCGGAAGCTATAGAAATAAAAAAATTAAAAATGTAAAACAGGGAATACCTTGGCACCATTGTTTTTGTTTACATCCCTCAAAATGGTCTATACATTTTTAAACATAATAGTTTTAATAACTAATAAAATTTCTAATAACTAAATTGTGTCTTATTCTGCAATATACCTTTAGTACCTTTAAAGTGCAGCTTAAAGGCTTAACTAGGTTTTAGGAAAGTAATTGGATACCAGAGCTTTGTACTGTTGACAATTTGAAAAAAATATATACTTAAGGGGACTAATAATATATATATTTTATATATAAACATTAACAACTTTTAACATTTCAAGCCAAAAAAAAAAAAAAAAAAAAAAAAGACTTTTCCCCAGTAGAATTTTTTTTTATATGAAATACTGTGAAAATGTCCTTAGTCAGATTTTTACTCTATGGCACCTTTAAGTAATAAAAAATAAGTGGGTGTCTCACTCGTATAACTCCGTTGCTTTCTTCAGCGCGATGCGTGCCTCTTCTGGAAATTCTCCAGGGTCCATCCCGCTCCAACATATGTTCTTCCCTTTGGCGTGGTACACATTCCCATAATTATAGAGAGCTCGAGCCTGCCCCACCTAACAAAACCACACACAGACACGCACACGGAGAGATAACACACAACAACCACCCATTACACACCAAAGACGCAGTGACCGCTTGCATTTCAGACTATGTTTATGATCTGTGAAAATAGATCAAGTGGCGACTATGGATAACTGGAAAATTGACTCCTAAAGGTTAAAACCAAGATTTCCTCTGTTTTTGGGATGAATTCTAGAAATAAACGAATTTAGATTACATTTAATCACTCATCAAGACATTGCGTTGTTATAATAAAAATAATAATAATAATAATAATTATTATTATTATTATTATTATTATTATCATCATCATCATCAGAAACGCACACTCTTGGAAACCCCGGAATGTAATTCACTCTTATCCATCACAATCACATGAGCATTCCTCAATTGATTCACAATACGATAAAACGATATAGCAAACAAATTATCAAATAATGTCTGTTCATCAAATCAACTATAATTTATAACACAGATAAAAACACCAGTAGTGGAACACTGTGCTGAGCAAATAGACAGAACCTTCTAAAAGGAAACGAGTAAATATACGTCTTAGTTTAAAATCGATGCATTTATTTATTAGTAAATTATATTTGAAGTTTATTTTTTAAGCTTCATTCATTCATTCAATTTCTTTTCGGCTTAGTCCCTTTATTAATCTGGGGTCGCCACAGCGGAATGAACCGCCAACTTATCCAGCATATGTTTTACGCAGCGGATGCCCTTCCAGCTTCAACCCATCACTGGGAAACACCCACACACACTCATTCACACACATACACTACGGACAATTTAGCCTACCCAATTCACCTATACCGCATGTCTTTGGACTTGTGAGGGGAACCGGAGCACCCGGAGGAAACCCACGCGAACACGGGGAGAACATGCAAACTCCTCACAGAAATGCCAACTGACCCAGCCGAGGCTCGAACCAGCGACCTTCTTGCTGTGAGGCGACAGCGCTACCCACTGCGTCGCCCATTTTTTTAAGCTTTTCATTGTATATATTTTTAGACTATTAGACTGCTTCAATAAATAGATATCACAGATGGATAGATATTAGAGGTGTGACCCTACACTGGTCTCACGGTTCGGTTACGATTATCATGCAATCGATTCGGTTCAATTCGATATCTTGGTGCATCACGGTGCATTGATGACGCTTTCCATACACAATTTTATATTTTACTTCACAACACAAAAATTCTTGTATTAAAAAGTATAAATATATTTATATTTATATATTATTTGTAATACAATTTTGTCCTTTAATACAAGCAGTCAGATATATGATCTGTACCTTTAAAAACTCAAGGACATGCACAGAACAACATGAGCATTTATAGCAAATAAACAAATGTAAATATCCTACTCGCTTTCTGAGCCTTGTCGAGCGAGTTCTTACACCCCTATGATTGCTCACGCACTCAACAGAAAGGGCTGCGATTGGCTCTGGCGCTGTTCACCGATGATAAACACTGATAAACGGCAGCAGCGATTACAGCTGATCCATGATAGACGAGGAGGAGAAAACTCGCTATGGAGACACACGCTCGTGTCTGGATCAACAGGTATCGCTGTAACAGCCGAGAGGAGAGGAAAAGTTACCTCATGCCAGCTGGTCAAAGGTTGAGAAAGAGAGAGACAGAAATGGAGTTTTCTCCATAGTAGGGGCTTCTGCTGTAACTACAGTGTCAGTGAAAGACTGTCCAGCAAACACACATGCAGTGAATTGTGCACAGTTTCTGCGTTTTTAAGTAGTTGGAGTGTTTTAATTACTTGCGCTCGCCTCCCTCACCATAGTAAGCTACCGCAATATAGCGCACATGAGATAAATGACGTCAGTACGTAATAACCGGTTATGATCCATTACTGCACTGCATCGTAATGCACCGAAGAAAATTTATTTGGACACCCCATTTTGACAGCAAGCGAGCGGTAAATAGAACAAACGAACGATAAAACTAACGATAAAGAACAAACAATCGTTCGATCGATAGATAGAAAAATGCATAGAATGCTAGAAAGATGGATAGAACGATCGATAGATTTATTATTTACTTGTTTTATTTTTATTCAACAAATCATATTTTATTTATTTATACATTTACCAATAAATTATCAATTATTATCAATAAATACATTAAACAGTTTATTACATCAGTTCTGCACATCTTTTTTTTTAAAGCAGTTTCTTTAGTAATATTTTTGTTATTTTTTAGTTTTCCAAGCACAGTGAGCTGGAGTTGTCAAGCTCCAAAAAAAGGACAGAAATTGCCATAAAACCAGTTATTACTTTTCAATATATGATATTCTCAGTCTGAAGACTCCATGTGATAGATTCCGCCATGGTTGTCAAATCTTATTCACACATTCACATCACACTCATGTACATTGTGTCTTGACACACCAGGTTTGATCTTCAATACACAAAGGTATTAAACCATACTGTAGATTCTTAGAAACATACATACATATATATATATATTTTTTTTTTTATTTTTTTTTTTTGTGTTAGGGTTAGGGTTACCTACGTTCAACCGATTGATTGATTGATTGATTGATAAGCCTCCATCTGTTAACATTAGACAATTAAAGTAAACAGATGATGAAAAGTACTTCTAAGACATTTACTAATCTAAGGTGATTTTTAATGTTTAATAATAACTGCTTAATTTAATGAGTTAATTTAATAACAGGCGTCACGGTGGCGCAGTGGGCGCAGCACGATCGCCTCACAGCAAGAAAGTCGGTTTCCCCCACAGTCCAAAGACATGCACTATAGGTTTACTATATTGTCACTTCTTTATCACTTCTGGGGCAGCACGGTGGCTGAGTGGTTAGCACTGTCGCTGCACGGCAAGAAGGTCGCTGGTTCGAGTCCCGGCTGTCAGTTGGCATTTCTTTTTGGAGTTTCCATGTTCTCCCTGTGTTGGCATGGGTTTCCTCTGAATGCTCCGGTTTCCCCCACAAGTCCAAAGACATGCGCTATAGGTGAATTGGGTAAGCTAAATTGTCCGTAGTGTAGGTGTGTGAATGAGTGTGTATGGGTGTTTCCCAGTGCTGGGATGCAGCTGGAAGGGCATCCGCTGCATAAAACATATGCTGGATAAGTTAGCGGTTCTGTGGCGACCCCTGATGAATAAAGGGACTAAGCCGAAGGAAAATGAATGAATGAACATCACTTCTGTAGCAAATGCAGGATTTTCACTGTTGGTGTTTAACTAACATTCACTAATGAGACATTATTTTTGTAAAGATGGAATTTATTTGGTTTAAAACATTTGTTTACTCTGAAAATTTACATAAAATAAAGAAGTACATAAAATAGTGTTCTTCTTTTATAGCACTGCTAAAATCGGTGTCAGTAATACCATATATTGTGATAAAGTCTTAAACTATTATTATTACAACAACAAAAAACGTATACCATTAAATGCCTAATGCACATCATTTTTTCCATTCATGGTTACTTTTTATCTTGACACGTTCTCTTCTCTGATTGGTGTTTACTGGTGCGAAGGCGGGATCAATTTGTCACTTACAAAATCCACCAATAGCAAACTCCCATGTACAAAATCAAATATTTCCCTACATTTGTTCTTGTTCCAAATACATCTTTACTCAGATATACATCAGAAGACTGAAAAGGAGAATATTGCAGCTTCTGTTTCATTACTCTGGTGAAACATACCTTATCATGGAGCGTACTGGCAATATCCAGGTGTCTTTGGCAACAAACTGCTGCTTCGTCATAGCGACCGAGAACCTTCAATGTGTTTCCAAGGTTACCGCTGGCTTTAGCTTCTCCCAGCTGATCTCCAATAGTTCTACAAGAATCAAAACAAAGCTTACTTTGGATAAAGATATAATCCTAGCAGCTTTAAAGGGGTCATGAACTGACCAATCAAAAT
The DNA here is from genome assembly GCA_903798115.1 of Danio jaintianensis. Classification (NCBI taxonomy): domain Eukaryota; kingdom Metazoa; phylum Chordata; class Actinopteri; order Cypriniformes; family Danionidae; genus Danio; species Danio jaintianensis. Next base: position 25,106,744 of record CAIGQV010019951.1, on the reverse strand, counting down.
TCCCTCAATCTTTTGATATACAAAAGGTCGCTGCACTTTAAAACTTCCTGTAAGTTTCAGAACTCAAAACTTCACAGTTAGTCTATAAACCTACATTGAGCTTATATCGAAGAAAAAATGACAGGTTATGAATGAGCAGCTGTTTTACGTAAATAGTGACTAAACTCCGCCTCCAAAGAGCAACACCCACTTCTACTTTACTGTATGTTTATCTCCGCCCACCAATTCACACTGTAGTTAGTAAACAATGAGAGCAAATGTGGATCCACAGAGAAACCAAATTATTAAAATTTTCTTCTTTTTTTTTTACACAAATTGTCTGATATGCACTCAGTATTAATGTGTTTTAACCTAAATCACAGCTTCTTCCATTGATGAAGGATGTAGGTCGTCAAACATACTGTACAATGCAGAACTTCACATAAGTGGACATACAGCTGTTAATTTAAATGTTTTAATATTCAAAACTTGGCCAGTGGATCGGTGCATGCCTAGTTCTTTATTTGTTAATGTACGAGTTGAAGCAGCTGTTATAAACTATTACATAGCAAAATCCATCTGAACGTTAATTACGTAAACAAAATCCCCACATGCGTGTATTTTATTGGATTCCGCCAAAGACTATAAATGAACGTCATATTTTATTCTACAGTGTGCAATACATATTTTTCCTCACTGAGGTACTTTCTGTATTCATTGACTGACAGATGTCTCGTCCAATCAGCAGGAAGTAATCTATTCTCAAACTATACCTACCTTTTCCGGTTTGTCTGATTGGTCACTGTGTTTTCTTGGCAAACAATTTTAGTAGAATTTTATGTTTCCTCATTCAAACAGAATACCCAAGCATACTGCTCGAGAGGCATTTTAAAGATGTCCACTGAGTGAAATTACTTGCCTTAAAGATATTTTGATATTGTGGCTGAAGCCATCAAACTGACGACATCAGATAAGGACTGCCACCCCAAACAAGGAAGCAAATGGACTTTGATTAAAGATTACCCCAAAACATTTTTTTTTCAGTGGATTAACTTTCAGTGGATTAACTAAGCACAGATTAATTATTAGGGTTGGGTATCGTTTGGGGTTATTTCGATACTGGTGCTAAATCGATACTTTTAAAATGGTACCGGTGCCAGAACCGATACTTTTACTACAGTTTCATGTAATTTTAATTTTTCGACTATAAACTGCAGTTCGGTAGAGAGAGAGAGAGAGAGAGAGAGAGAGAGAGAGAGAGAGAGAGAGA
>CAIGQV010019951.1:25074545-25105485 GCA_903798115.1 Danio jaintianensis | reverse complement strand
AGAGAGAGAGAGAGAGAGAGAGAGAGAGAGAGAGAGAGAGAGAGAGAATAATAAAAATAATAAAAATCGCTGTTTACATGGTAGACTCTTAATCAGAGTATTGTCTTAATCATATTAAAATCAGAGTATAAGTGCCAGATGATGTCGCAAGCTGCCAAAGTTGATTCCATGAGCCCTCAAATTTCATAAGTTTGACGCGTTTCCCTCCTTACAAGCAACTTTTGCAAAGCATCTGCTGCACGGTGTTGACACTGGTGTGTCAGAATCTTTGCTTGTAAAATATAGCCATACTTTAGAATGTTTAGTTTAAGCAAATTAGATGAGCGCGGTCATGCGTGTCGATGAAGGGAGTCGCTTTTCAAGTGTGCTGTACTGCACGCTTTGCCTTCTATATCTAAGCAACAAGAACAAACGCCTAACATCGCCGATGGTGTCTGTATCCCTCAAAGTTGTTTAGAATTAAATGTTTAGAGATGATGTGACACAATGCTCGAACCCAACCCTATTAATTATTCACCTTAAGAATAACAATGTGAGCTAGCAAAATAAACATCGTAATTTTGGATTTCACATGGACTTTAACGTTCTACTGAAGAAAATTTCACCTACTGTACATCTTTAATCGGCTGAGCATGAGTAAATGAACAGTAAATTTTCATTTTTGGATGAATTCACATCCCAAAATCCCTAATCACATTATAAGTGGACCTTAGAGAATAGCACAAAAAAGTCAGTTCATGACATCTGTAAAACCGTGACATAAGCTTCCAGATTCAGACCTGGTGAGTGTGAGGTCATGCCGATGGTACTCCAGAGCCTTGTTGTAGTCGTGCAGGTGAAAATAGGCATTGCCCAGCTGACTGTAGATGGCGCTCAGAATCTGCAGGTCTTCAGTGCCCACCTGGATGGCGGACTCAAAAAATGAGACGCCGGCACGGTAATCTCCCACTTTACACAGACGCTCACCTTCCAGAGCCAGTTCCAGACACGAGGCCTCCATCCTGCAGGGAAAAGATGGCTTTAAGAAATAGCATTCAACAGTTCAACTTCCATTAAAAAGGAGGAAAAAAATATTTACATAATATACGTCTGTATTTATTCATTCCTCAGATGCTTTCACGCACAGCAACTTTAAGAGAAGCACTTCAAATCCACAGAAAAGCATAGCTGCTGTGACAAGTTATTTTGATTTATTCATTTATCATAATTATCTGTAATGCTGTATGATGATTTCATTATTACAAATGTAATCTGAAACAAATTTAAAATCACTCTTATAAATTTAATTTGACCCAAATAACTAAATTTGAAGGGTGATATTTGGTCAATACACCCCTTTCTTTTATACATATGAAAAATATATAAATAAGGAAAAACCTAAATAACTTAAAATTTGTACTTGATGTTAATAATCAAAAAACAAATGTGTGTGTGTGTGTGTGTGTGTATATATATATATATATATATATATATGATATTTTGTATAAGCATATTTTTACATTATCGAGACACTACATTTATATATATTTACATCATAAAAAAATCTCTCCATTAAGCAACACTTGGGAAATCTATATATATATGCTGAGGCCTTATCGATAAGGAAACTTTTAGCTCTGGATCTTCTTAACAGCCTTCGTTCTTCAGTTTTTCCATTTACATAAAACCATTTCCTACACAAGCATCTTTAGGGTTGTGCCTACTGCCTACACAAATTCTTGAAAAAACGTATAGGCTGACGTGACAAAAAGACATGAATGACTCCCGTATGACAGGTTTGAATGACGTCACAGAATGACTAAGTATTTTGGCTGAAACCACTTTCATGAACCAGCAAGCAGAAAGCTGGCCTGAACACCTGTGAACCATCTGAGAAAAATGTCTGCAAAATATAAACACATAATAAGTTGCTTTTTTTCCCCATACTTCTGTTTGTATTTTCAGAATGTTTCCCTGACTATGTTAAGTACAGAAATCAAGCACCAATATTTGTCTGAAAAAGGTCCATTTTTTTAGAAAATCACCAAAATTAATAAGCTGAACAAAGAGACAAAACATGTGAAACATATCTGATGTTAAAAAAACACAAAAAAAAAACACAATAAAGCTACCTATAGTACCAGAAGCAATAAACAAATAAGTAAATAAAATATAAAGCAATAAAAACACAACAATAAAATTTCATAGATTTAAAAAAATCCTGGCCACTGCATTTTTTTTAGCACCATTGGTTCAAAATAAAAAAAATACAAATAAAATAAAAATAAATTTTTAAATAAATATAAAAATAAAAATAAACTAATAATAATAATAATAATAATAATAATGATAATAAATAAACAAACACACAACGCAAAAGTTTCATAGATATAGAATCGTGGACACTGCACTTTTTCAGCATCATTGGTTCAAGAAGTATTTTTCTCCATTTATTCTCATTCACAGGCCATTGATTTAACCAAACCAAACAGCTATGAAGAAAATTCCAACAGTACAAACTCTGATTTAAAGTAAAGTATACCTAATAGTATGGGGGAAAAGACCACAATCCCATGAAGAAAGATGAATGACCCAACTGGATTAAAAACAATGAATAAATATACAGTGTATAAAGTGATTATATCTACATTTTAAAGCATTCTGCGATTGTAGTAAGATGGACCAGATTACACCATTTGCTTAATGCTTAACTCTCTGATTGGTGGAATATTCAATAGAGAATCATGAGGAACTGTTTTTCTGCACACATTTTGCTGTTAAAAGACAATAGTTTTAATATAAGCTGAATTAATATGAACAGATGGTTACAACTAAATGCAATCAATTTACATTTGAGCTCACAACAGGTCTGTCAGGGTTTATCAGTTATTGTTAAAAATCTTTTTCTCTCTGGGTAAAATGAATAGAGCTTTAGTTTTTGTTGTGGTTTTGCTTTTGTAATGAAACACAATACATCAACACAACACAAACAACTTTGGATTAGACTTCACATTAGACTTACCCCTCTATTTGGTCTTTAGGTCCATTTTAAAGACCTATTTATTTTGTCTCGCATTTAATATTCATTGATTATGTTTTTTTTGTTATTGCTTTTAAGTATTAATTTGGTAGAACTATTCTGTCTTTGTACTACTCCCATGTACAGCACTTTGGTCAACTTTGGTTGTTTTTAAATGTGCTTTAAATAAAAATATAAATAAATATATAATGAATTGAAAACACATTCCTTAGATTATGCAAATATCCTACACACGAAGTATACACGGTACAAAGTATACACTAGTACAAGTGCAAAAGTGTCAGGCCCCCAGTTACGTTTGTTGTTTTAGTGAGGGTATAATGACATTATATATTACTTATCATTCTCTTTATTAAAATACAACCAGAAAATATAGGTTCTAGTTGGATATTTTGGGTCTAATTGTTTAAGACATACAAAAGAAAGAGTTAGAGAAAGATAGAAGAATGAAAGATTATTTGCAGATGAAACAAAGACAGTCATGAAATGGCCTCCACAGAGTCCAGACCTGAATATTATATACAGTATGTATAGGCAATATTATAGGCAGTATGAGAATTGCCTGGACAGAAAAAGAAAGATAGATTTAGCATGTTCTAAGGAAGAACTCTTAGAAACGCTCCAAGATGCTTGATATTAAATAGCACAATTTCAGAAAAGACTCAATAAAAAAAAAAGTTCAAGCTGTTGCTTGGTGCTAAAAAGGTCACGTTAAACATACTTTTGATGCTAGTCTTAATTCTTAAAAATGTTTTAAAACAGATTGAAAATTTAAAAAAATAATAATAAATTTAAAGAACAAAAGACACAAATTCTCACTAAGGCACAATTCCTGTCATTAATAAACCATTAATGATGACTATATTTAATATTAATCATTCCTTAATCTGATTCTTTTTGGAACAAGACGTCTAGTAAATCACCACTGATTTACGCCAAGCAACCAACAACCAATCGCCTCTACCACCACCTATAGAAAGCATGCACAACACAGAAACACACCTCACCTTTTCTCTTTTTTCACATTAGACTTTTCTCCTCTATTTCGGTGTTTAGTCCATTTTAAAGACCTATCCATTTTCTCTCGCTTTTAATATTCCTTGATTACTGTTACTTATTTTTATATCTATTTTACGGTAAGGCAGGCAGGCAGACCAATAGGAAGAAAGGAAGGAACGAACTGGTGTAAAGTAACAAATTACAAATACTCAAATTACTGTAATGGAGTAGTTTTTCTCAGGAATTGTATTTTACTAAGTCGTTTTAAATATGTGTACTTTTACTTTCCCTTGAGTACATTTTTAGTGTAGTATCGGTACTTTTACTCCACTACTTTCCTTCAACCTGCAGTCACTACTTTACTTTTTCCTATCTATGGGAATTAGAAAAATCAGTCCTGTGATTCCTGTCCAATCAAATCGCACATAGAAAGTAAATCGCATCATACTGAACAACCTCAAGACATGGGCACTTTATAAACACAGTAAACTGTTTAGAAGCATTAAAAGTGTCCAAGAAGATGTCAAAAATCTTCACACGCAATGACCAAGAGACTGTTTAGACTGCATGTGATGATGAGAAGACGACAGACGTTTACTGTATGATGACCGAAATGGCCTTAAACTATAACTAAATGCATTACAGAATGTTACGTTTACACACACAAATTACATGTAAACACAAGCTTTTTACAGTGTAATACTCACTACTCTTGAGTACTTTTAAAAGGGCAAATTTTTACTCATACTTTGAGCAATATTTACAACAGATACTTTTACTCTATTTGCACTACATTTTTAGGCAAGTAATGGTACTTTTACTTGAGTATAAGTTTTCAGTACTCTTTCCACCACTGGGAACGAACAATATAACAAACGATAGAACGATCAATCGAACGATATAACAAACGATAGAACTAACAAGAAAATTAAAAGAATGACAAAATCACACAAGTATAAGATATAGAAACAACATGAATTAAAATGATTAAAAAACAATAAAAAATGTGTTAAAACAAGATGAAAACGATAAAAAAAAAGAACAAAAGACACAAACTCACGCTAAGATACAATTCCTGTCATTAATAAACCACTAACTCTTATTTAATCTTTTTTTTTTTATCTTATTTGATTTTATCTGACCAATCGCCTCGACCACCACGACTCATAAGCCCACCTCACCTTTTATCTTTTCTCTTTTTGGAACTTTCGGCGCAGCTTCTGAACATCTCGACCTTTCGGATGACTTTCTCTCCTCGGGTCTGATAGACGCGTTTAATCCTCCAGAGGACGCAGCATGAGACCCACGGCTTCAACCCTCTCAAACACATCCTGAAACTGACCCACTTCCTCCAAAAGACACCAAATAACCACCAAAAACCCCTCTGCGAGACCTTTGCGAGCCCTCTGCCTAGCCCAGGCTTTAACACTGGAAATGTGTAGTTGTTGTGGTGCTGTAATGGGTAACGCAGGGTCCCGTACACATGAACGGAGGGTCAGCGGTAAGCCGGCTGATAACAGATGCAGTTCTCATGTCATCTACGGCCACCCGATGGCGAGTGTCAATTCCAATTATGAGTGAGAAGACACACACAGATTATCACGCGTTAAGGGGAAACACACACTCGCTCTAATGTGCTTTGAACAGCCACTAAACTCGTCATTACGGTTGGGTGGGTTAGGACTGTTTCAATTTTTTTTTTTAAATGTTGCGCAATATACAGTTAGTCAAAAGTATTAGGCCTCCTTTGTAATATGTTTTTCTGATTTGTTTTATTTCGGCTAGAATAAAAGCAGGGTTTTTTTTTTTCTAAAACCATTTTAAAAGGTCAATATTATATATATTTTTTCCGATTGTCTACAGAAACCACTGTTAAACAATAGCCCCTTTCACACAGTGATACAGGTAAATATCTGGAAAATTTCAGGAACGACTGTACGGGTAAATTTTGAACAAAGCGCTGTTCACACAGGCAAGGATGTTCCGGAATTTTTCAAGTGGTACTCACTGCAGAGCCACTTGGGCAGAGCTGAGCTCCAGCAAGGGGGAGCTTGAGCTCTAGCTCCTCCTTGCTGCACTTCTCCTACAAGTGATTTCACTGGGGGTTGGGGTTAGGGGTGGGGTGGCTGCACGCATTAAGAATCAGAATCAGAAAGAGCTTTATTGCCAGGTATGTTCACACATACGAGGAATTTGTTTTCGTGACAGAGCTTCTACAGTGCAACAGAATTACAGAGACAGGACAAAAAAACAGATAATAAATATATTTAAAAAATGAAAGTTGTAGTGAATGCAAATATACAAATTGACAAGTGTATGTACAGGAATATTACTATATACAACAGCAGCTGTTATGTGCAAATTAGCATGTAAAATATGTTGTTAAATAAGTGTTTGTGTATAAAAAGTGTATAGCAGTAGTGATGTTTGTTCCATAATTACTATCATCAAGTGTTCATGAGATGGATTGCCTGAGGGAAGAAACTGTTTCTGTGTCGGGCTGTTCTGGTACACAGTGCTCTGTAGCGTCGACCAGAAGGTAAAAGTTCAAAGAGGCAGTGTGCTGGGTGTGAGGGGTCCAGAGTGATTTTGGCAGCCCTTCTGCTTGCTCTGGATAAGTACAGTTCTTGGAGAGTAGGGAGGATTGTACCAGTGATTCGCTCAGCAGTCCGAACTATTCGACGTAGTCTTCGGAGGTCGGATTTGGTAGCTGAGCTAAACCAGACAGTTATTGAAGTGCAGAGGACTGATTCAATGATGGAAGTGTAGAACTGTTTCAGCAGCTCCTTTGGAAGGTTGAACTTCCTCAGCTGACGAAGGAAGTACAACCTCTGTTGAGCTTTTTTGACAATGGAGTCAATGTGAGTGTCCAACTTCAGATCCTGAGAGATGGTGGTGCCCAGGAACCTGAATGACTCCACTGCTTCCACAATGCTGTCCATGATGCTCAGTGGGGGGAGAGCAGGGGGGTTTCTCCTGAAGTCCACTATCATCTCCACTGTTTTGAGCGTGTTCAGCTCCAGGTTGTTGTGACTGCACCAGACAGCCAGCTCCTTAACCTCCTGTCTGTAAGCAGACTCGTCACCGTCCTGAATGAGGCCGATAAGTGTGGTGTCGTCTGCAAACTTCAAGATTTTGACAGAGGCGTCCTTTGAGGTGCAGTCATTTGTGTACAGTGAGAAGAGCAGAGGGGAGAGGACACACCCCTGGGGGGCGCCAGTGCTGATTGTGCGGGTACTGGATGAGAATTTTCCCAGCTTCACCAGCTGCTGCCTGTCCGTTAGGAAGCTGTTGATCCACTGACAGACAGAGTTGGGCACGGAGAGCTGAGTTAATTTGGGCAGGAGAAGTTTTGGGATGATAGTGTTGAAAGCCGAGCTGAAGTCAACAAACAAGATCCTCACATAGGTCCCTGGTCTGTCTAGGTGTTGCAGAACATAATGCACTCCCATATTGACTGCATCATCCACAGACCTGTTTGCTCTGTAGGCAAACTGAAGAGAGTCCAGTGAGGGTTCAGTGATGTCCTTCAGGTGGGCCAGCACCAGTTTTTCAAAAGACTTCATGACCACAGATGTTAGCGCCACCGGTCTGTAGTCATTAAGTCCTGTAAGTTTGGGTTTCTTTGGGATGGGGATGATGGTGGAGCGTTTAAAGCAGGAGGGCACTTCACACAGCTCCAGTGATCTGTTGAAGATCAGGGTGAAGATGGGGGCCAGTTGGTCAGCACAGGATTTTAGACAGGCTGGTGTTACAAAATCTGGGCCTGGTGCTTTTTTCCTCTTCTGTTTTTGGAAGACCTGGCGCACATCATCTTCACTGAACTGAAGTGTTGGGTAGACGGGGTGTGGTGGAGGTGTTGATGGTGGTGTGAAGAGCAGTTCAGAGTGGGTGTGGGGTGTTTTCTCAAACCTGCAGTAAAACTCATTCAGGTCGTTTGCAAGTCGTTCGTTGTCTACAGTGCTGGGGGATGGTTTCTTGTAGTTTGTGAGGTTTTTCAAACTTTTCCACACGGATGCTGAGTCGCTGGAAGAGAACTGACTCCTTAGTTTCTCAGAATAGTTCCTTTTTGCCACTCTGATCTCCTTTTCCAGTGTGTATTTGGCCTGTTTATACAAGGCCCTCTCCCCATTCCTGTAAGCAACCTCCTTGGCCTGACGCAGCTGTCTGAGTTTTACAGTGAACCACGGTTTGTCATTGTTGTATGTGAGTTGAGTCCTGGTAGGAATGCACATGTCTTCACAGAAACTGATATAAGATGTTACAGTTTCTGTAAGCTCATCTAGATCGTTTGCAGCAGCTTCAAAAACACTCCAGTCAGTGAGGTCGAAACAGGCTTGTAGATCACGCTCCGTTTCGGTAGTCCATCTTTTCACAGATCTTAATACAGGTTTGGCTGTTTTCAGTTTCTGCCTGTAGGTTGGTATGAGATGAATCAAACAATGGTCAGAGTGCCCCAAAGCTGCTCGTTGGACAGAGCGGTATGCATCCTTTATTGTGGTATAGCAGTAATCCAATATGTTACTGTCTCTTGTGGGACATGTAACATGCTGTCTATATTTTGGCAGTTCGCGGGATAGTTTTGCTTTGTTAAAATCCCCGAGAATTATTAAAACAGAGTCCGGGTGTTGTTGCTCAATTTCCGTGATCTGATCGGCTAGTTTCTGTATCGCCAGGCCCGCGTGCGCGTGCAGAGGAATGTAAACACTGACGAGAATGAACGAGCAGAACTCACGCGGCGAGTAGAAAGGCTTACAGTTAATAAACAGTGCTTCTAGGTCGGGACAGCACATCTTCTTTAAAACTGTTACATCTGTACACCACCTTTCATTGATGTAAAAGCATGTCCCACCACCGCGCGATTTCCGCGTTGATTCTCTGTCGCGATCCGCTCTGAACAGCTGATAGCCAGGTAGATGAAGCGCGTTGTCCGGTATGGCGTCGTTCAGCCAGGTTTCCGTGAAACACAGAGCAGCAGAATGCAAGAAATCCCTGTTTGTCTGAGAGAGCAGAATGAGTTCGTCTATTTTGTTGGGTAGAGAGCGGAGATTCGCCAGATGGATGCTAGGCAACGCAGTTCGAAACCCGCGCTGTCTGAGTTTCACAAGCGCGCCTGCTCGCTTCCCTCGTCTGCGCGCCCGACAGCGTTTGAGCAGCACCGCGGCTCCGCCGACAACAATGTCCAACAAAACATCACATAAATCCAAGTCTGGAAAAACATTTGGTGGTGTATGTGTCCGAATGTCCAACAATTCGTCTCTGGTGAAACTAATTGTAGGAATGTGACTCAAGACGGGACAAACTAACAAAAACATAAAAACAACAGCAGAGCTCAACACGGAGGCGGCCATCTTCGTCGGCGCCAAGGCTGTATATATATATGTATATATGTATGTATATATGTATATATGTATATATAAAACAGCTTATAGGAGGAGGAGCTGGAGCTCAGGCTCCCCCTCATTGGAGCCCAAGTAGCTCTGCAGCGAGCAGCGTCTCGAATCATTAACCAGAAATGACCTCTAAACGGCTGCGCTTGTATTTGTAAACAGAGACATCCAAAGGCAAAAGCGCAAACCGCAGCTAAACGTTTACACATTTGACTACATTACAAATTCTGTGGATGGATAAGTATTGTGAACAACTTCGATGAAAACATATGGAGGAACACTTTCGCATGTCGAGATGTACATAATGTGTATGTGCTGGCGCTCACCGGTTCCTTCACGTGCACACACGTCAAGCAACTGAAGCAGAGCTTGAAGGTAAACAAACAGCGGTTTATCATAAGCATTTTATCGATCATTTTTTTCCACAGATGGCATTAATAATGAACATAGAAACGTTATCTGACTAACATCTAGCAGCTAAATGTGTCGGGAAAAATATTCAAAGTCTTTTATTTTCATAAACAGTGCGGATGTGAATGCGTCTGAATGTTCTGATTGGCTGGAGTAGACGTCTCACGTCAGCGTGTTCTAATTGTGAACACGCTTTTTCCGGCAATTTTCCTTCTGCGTTCACACAGAGCAGCATTCCGGCAAATTACCGGTAATGTTACAACTTCTCTTCTTGGAAAATTTCCGGAACTAATTTACTGATATTTTTAAAAAGGTCCTTTTCACACGATCCCTTTCCGGAAAATTGCCGGTAATGTGTGAAAGGGGCTATTGACTTGCCTAATTACCCTAACTTGCATAATTAACCTAGTTAAGCCATTAAATGGCACTTTAAGCTGAATACTAGTATCTTGAAAAATATCTACTAAAGTATTATATACTGTCATCATGGCAAAGATAAAAGAAATCAGTTATTAGAAATTAGTTCATTAATTTATTCATTTTCCTTCAGCTTAGTCCCTTATTCATCATGGGTCACCACAGCGGAATGAACCAATAATTCTGACTTCAACTGTATACAGTGATACACACACAAAAAAAAGGGTTGCACACACAATTAATTTGTGTTGTGTTAAAGTGTTAATTAAAGTGTGTGTGTGTGTGTAATATATATATATATATGGAGGCCACTGTGCTTTTAGGAACCTTAAGTGTAGCAGAAATTTGTTTGTAACCTTGGCCAGATCTGTGCCTTGCTACAATTCTGTCTCCGAGCTCTTCAGGCAGTTCCTTTGACTTCATGATTCTCATTTGCTCTGACATGCATTGTGAGCTGTAAGGTCTTATATAGACAGGTGTGTGGCTTTCCTAAACAAGTCGATCAGTATAATCAAACACAGCTGGACTCAAATTAGGGTGTAGAACCATCTCAAGGGTGATCAGAAGAAATGGACAGCACCTGAATTAAATATATGAGTGTCACAGCAAAGGGTCTGAATACTTAGGACCACATGATATTTCAGTTTTTCGTTTTTAATAAATCTGCAAAAATGTCAACAATTCTGTATTTTTCTGTCAATATGAGGTGCTGTGTGTACATTAATGAGGAAAAAAATGAACTTAAATGATTTTAGTAAATGGCTGCAATATAACAAAGAGTGAAAAATTTAAAGGGGTCTGAATACTTTACGTACCCACTGCATATACACAAAATAAATAATATATAATTAAATATATAAATGCATGACAAAAGCACATTTATTCAATAGTATCTTGATGCAGACTTGGATATGCAAGCTGAGACTGCATATCTCAGATATAATGCACTCAATGGAGCTAGTGATGTCATTGTGAGGGGTAGGGTTAGGGGTGGAGTTAGGTGTGGGCATTAAAAAGCATTGCATGCAGCTCAGCTTGCAACTGCACCGAGTCTGCAGCCAGAACCCTCTCCATTTATTAGCATTACTTAATATGAAAACCCTTAAAAGCTTTTCGGTAGCTGAAATGAAATCGAAAGAACAGTTAATATAACTTAATATTAGATGAAAGGCTTAAACGTACTGTAAAAAAAGTCCATTTATTTCAGATAGTTGTCAAGGCAGCATTTCAGTTATTACAAATATTTAATTTAAAATCATATAAAGATTAGATTAGATTAAAATTAATGACTAACTAGAATAAGTTAAATTGAATATGAAGTAGAGCTGCACGGTTAATCGAAAAAAGATTTCGATTCGACCCCCCACATGATCTTAATCCAGCATTTATATGATTCAGCCAACTATATTTTCAAGTTCGGGAGTAGCATAAAGGCGGTTGCACAAGTCTTAACATTGTTTTACATGCGTTGCTCAGCAACGTGGACAACTCTAAATAGTGTTGAAAGTGTCACATACTGTATTTATTAGGGGTGTACGGATCACAACCCATAGTTCGGAACGCACGTGACCCGCGGATTAATAACTTTTTTGAATTCGTAGGTTAATCCAACATTTATAACAATTGCAGAGAGATCGCCTCACGCGTCACTCAAATCACGTGTATGAAAGCATTTTGGCTTCCCTGTAAAACATAATGATGACGGAAAAAGTTGTGGTGGGACCTACCTAAATGCTTTCTTAGGTTATTAATAAAAGGTGTTTTCTGTCACTGTTTGTTTAGCCTGCATTAATGCATTCAGTGTAAAGCTGCACAATTAAACATTAAAAGATCGTGATCTCAATTCAAACCCGCGCAACATGAATGATAATGATTTGCATATGTTTACTAATCCTTCAAAGTGCAGCATTCAAATCTGCGTTTGATCGAGAGAGATTCAGTTTTTTACACTTTTTCAGTTAGTTACAAACAATTAAATAACACAGAAGTACTGGGATAACGGTTTATAGTTCAGATATAAACGCTGATGTTTATGGTGAAGATTAAAATGACTTGACGGATGGACTTGATGGAACTTGACGCTTACATTGTTTAACCAACTGGTGGTGACAAACAACCATCAAAATTATGTCACTGAATAGGTTTTTAATGATGATCCACCTATAATGAAACAAAGTTTTGTGTGAATTGTTAAATCATTAATTGAAAATAAATATGATATGTTGTACAAGATGTTGGATTTCTATATTTAGCATTATTAGCAACAGTTGCAAAGACCATTTCTCGTATTGAATATTTTCCTTTTTTTCAGCTGGTTCTTTCTTGATTATTATTTTTATTAAAATTACAGGTTCTAAGTTCTGTTAGTTAAAACCAATGGTTTTTGCAGTAATATTTTTGTATAAATGCAAAGCAGATGACATTTGTCTCCTCCCTTTTTTGCTGATCCGAAAAATGGTCCGATCCGTGACTCAAAAACCGTAATGTGATCCGAACCGTGAGATTTGTGATCCGTTACACCACTAGTATTTATAAGGTATAATTCACCCAAAAATGTAATTTATATCTTAATGTAATGATGTAGTCATGGCCGCGAATAAAACGTGAGCTGACGCACTGTTTACTACAGAGAGGACGCGCGTGTGCCCGCGAATGATGTGTGAACAGAACAAGCATAGGCTGTGAATAACAAGTAAAGTTGTAAATAACGTTCAGTTTGTTGCACAGAGCGATCGTTTGAGAGCCGCGTGGGAAGTATGAATTGAATGTATGTTTTTTTTTTTTTCTTCAAAGTGACGGCAGCCATGACGACAGCGCACTCGGCAGTCAAAGTGAAACCTAAACAGCGCACATCATTTAAATGATCATATCGCATTTTAGAGGTATGATTACGACAAGCATTTGATATGTTTTTTTCTTTCAAAGCGAACAAAGTTTTGTGCATGAAAATAAATGTTTAACAGTGTCAGTATAACTACTCTATATAACGTTGAATATAATGCAAGAGAGAATCTGATAATGACAAATGTCTGATTTTACTAGTGAAAAATGGTCAATAATGTTGTTAATGACAGATTGTAAGCATATATCTCAAACCCAATAATTCAACTTTAGAATTATGAATAGTTGTAATCTGATGTGATCACTTTACTATGCATTAATGACCAGGACAAATTTAAAGTCTGTTCAAGTCCACCATTCCAAATCTATACAAAAATTTGCATTTTAACCAACAGTAGACCTACACATAGGCCTAATATTACTATTGTTGTTTTACCATATTTTACCATATGAAATAACAATAATAATAGCCTAGTCTTATTAACGTTTATTTTACATCTAATCGTGATTTAGATTTTAAGCAACAACAAAAAAAATAAATAAATAAATAAAGATTCTCATTTTAGCCAGAATTGTGCATCCCTAATATATATTTACTAATATATAAGTAAATTAAATCCAAATAGAAATATTTAAAAGACATATTCAAATGATCTAGCATAAAAACTACATAATAATAATAATAATATTAATACATTGAAATTGACTTGAACGAAATGTTATTTGGAAAAAAAGAAAAAAGAAAAAAAAAAAAAAACACAGCTAAACAAAACATGCATTTATACTATACAGGAGACCGAAACCATCACTAGTCTCTGGTTACTCTAGTAAAACAGCCTAGTCAGCAACGTCTGCACAGACACAAAGTGCACAATTGTCCTCAAAACATGCAAACATAGTGACTGTTTCCATCGATATTAAAGAGAAATAAAATAGGAAAGCTATGAAGCTGCATCAAGGAAATAAAACAATCCACAAAAACCTGCCAGAATGAACTAATCTTCTGTTAAAACAGTGAGATGTTGTAAAGAATTGACTCCAGTCACAGAAACAGTCAGATCACCAAGGCCACGCTGGGAAAATCCATTAGAAGGAGTTAAATCCTGCGCTTTGCCCAGAGTGTCCTCGACTGAATGCGTTCACATCTGCTGATTTCTTCATCCTCCGTCAAGTGGGACACAGGCCGAGTGACTGACACTCTTTCTGATCAATGACAAATTCACACCATAGATGAACTCATAATTCACATAAACTGCAGGCACACCAGGCATATGTTGCTCATTATTTCTGCTCACTGATGAAAGTCTGACGTCACAAAAACGGGCCTTTACTTATTCACCCTCATGTCATTCTGTGAGTTCTGTGCAGCTCAAAAGGAAACTGATTAGCACAATGTCCATTTTCCATGCAATTAAATGGAGGAGTGAATGGAAACTAAATCTACACTTGGCCAATTTGCTTGTTAAGTGTGATGTCACGCAAAGCAGCATCCGGGTCCAAGCGCTATATCAAACTGTATGGGAAGACTCAACAAATGGTAATAATAAACGCTTACAAAGCGATGTATTACTTTCGAAAATCAACTTAAGCTATTAAGTTATTAGTAGGGCCAGACAGAATCTGCGGACATAAAGCTGCGATTCATCAGCGGATCGCTCGTATGTCAGCTTATAGACAAACCAGCTGATCGACATGATTTTAAAAACACTCCAGTGTCCCTGTATCTGTGATTACACTCAGTAAATAGTGGTGAGTTCGGTGAACTGATGACCTTCATGGCCAATCACAGTCATTTCTGTTGAGCACGTGAACACAATGGCAAATCAGCGCTGTTTAAGAACGTGCTCAGTAGCGCTCAAATGTTAGTGGGAAATTACGTTTTTAAAACTTCAGTATCGATTGGTACCAAATTCCGGTATTGTGACAACCCTAATTTAGAGTACGTTTTGTTGTACGTTACAGATACACGTCCTTGTACTCATCTATTACTTATTATTACTTATCGTTTATTGTGATGATAATATTTATGATGATAATTTAAACGTTTTAACACCAGACATATGTTGCTTATCATTTCTGCATAATGATGAAAATCTCACGTCACAAAAATAGGCCTTCAATTATTCACCATCATTCTGTGAACTCTGTACAGCTCAATAATAAACTAATTACAATGTCCATTTTCCAATTACAATGTGCAAAAGGAGCTGTAAATCATATATAAGTCGATATATCGATTATTGTGACAGGCCTAAAACAAATAACTTCGTACAGTGTAAACTGAAACTCCAATTGAAGTTTTCAACTTTGCTGATTTATTTCTAGGTAAAAAATAACATGGAGTTTAACAGGAATAACACTGGAATAGAAATATTTTTCCAAGTAAAAAATGGCTTGCAGTTTCGATTCAGAGAGAGGAGCGAACTTGGAGTAAAAAATAAAAGTTGATAACCACTGCCCTTGACTCACTCATGTTTCATATTCAATGCAAGATAGTCCAGCAGAAGTTCAGGACGTACCACATGAACAAAACAGTGCCAACAACCGATGACCCCCGCATTTTAATTTTTAAACAGGTATATTAAAAATTCACACCGAGGAGATCTCACAACAGCCTGAGCCCTCATTCAGTCGCCTCCACCCAAAGCATTGTGTTACATTTCAAACCGCGCTTATCTGATGGAAAAAACAAGTGCGCGTCACTGGATCGTCTGCTAAAGAAAGACAAAATCTAGCGCTGAACAGCATATTTGAGGTCTTTTGGGTTTTTCAGCAAGACCGGTTTCTTAAAACATTCCAAAGCCACTAAAAACCGAGATAAAAATAAAGAGGTTCGAGACACATGGCACAATGCAAAATGTTGCAACAAAATGTAAAAGATTAAATAAAATACAACAAGTTTTTCATGAATTGAAATTAATCAGATTTTTTTAAATAATATAAAATATAGAAATAATATTAAAAACCTAAAGCTAAACAGAACTCTTAACATATATTATGACTAAAGCATATTTGATTACTAAAATTACTATTATTTTAATAGTAAAAAAAAAAATACAATAAAATACAAAAAGTTTTTCAGCAACAAATTAATCTGATTTTTTATAATATAAAATGTGGAAATAATATTTACAATAAACTGAAGCTGAACAGAACTCTTAACATATATTATGACAAGTATATTTAATTAATACAATTACTATTATTTTTTTTATGAATATAAAATTTATATAAATAAATGTCTGTTTGTAATTTGGAAACTGAAGTATGCAGACTGAAGGACATTACCATTAAGTAGATAATCTGATAAACAAAGACTAAATCTAGCATTAAACTAGTTATCTTTAAATTTCTACAACAAGACCCGTTACTTAAAACATCCCATAACCACTAAAAACAAAGATAAAAATAGATAGATAGAAATAAATAAAAAATAAAGAGGATCGAGACATAGGGCATGCACAGTGCAAAATGTTGTAACAAAAATTAAGAGTAAATAAAATACAAAAGGTTTTTCAGCAATTTAAATTAATCAGATTTTTTAAATAATATAAAATAGATATTTTTTTTAACTCTTAACATATATTATGACAACGCATATTTGATTACTAAAATTACAAAAAAAATTATATAAATAAAATTAAATACAAAAAGTTTTTCAGCCATTTAAATTAATCCGATTTTTTTTAATAATATAAAATATAGAAATAATATTTACAATAAACTGAAGCTGAAAAGGACTCTTAACATATATTATGACAAAAGCCTATTTAATTACTAAAATTACTATTTAAATCCAGATTTAAATAAATAATATATTATATAAATAATATGTAACTGTATGTAGCTTGGAAGCTCAAATTTACTGAATAATATTTAAATTAAATTATCATTTGTCAGAAGATCATTTTACAAACACAGACTAAATTTATCATTAAACAAGTTATCTTTTAGTTTTTACAACAAGACCTGTTTCTTAAAACATTTAATTCATTAAAATCTTAGTACATAATGGCCAGACATCAGAAATGGCTGTAAAATAGTTTCATTAAAAGTTTGAACGGGTTGCCATATGGTGCACTAATCAACCTAAGTCTTTCCTCCTACCTGGAACGAACATGAAATGCCTGATCCTCGTCTTTTGTGATCATATCCATTTATGTTCATAGTAGAAGTCCAAGTTTAAGACAAAAACAACAAATATCATGTCGTCATAACTCTAAAACAAGAAAAATAGACAAAGATGGAGTAAAGACGTCCATGTTTTCACCGTATCTAAACCATCTGACAAGCGAGCCACACTAAAGAAAGAGCGTAAGAAATATGAGCCTCCCTCTTTTTCCCACACACATACACACACACACACACGGGTGTAAGCAGCTAATGATTTCACTAAGAAAACACTCATCGACTGATTAATCACAGTATTTCCACCCTACAAACTCATTCTGACTCTAATGTTGCATCTCATGCGGACGGTGAACATGAGGAAGTCTCTTGATTTCCTCATGAGGAACCATTCATTTATGAAGACACTTTTTTCCATGACAAAGTTGATGTTGAGCTTCAGTGGCTGTTTAAATTGATATACCAACTAAAGGTGTGACGAGAATGAATTCATAAGAACAAGTTGAGATTTTTAGACTTTAAATGAAATCTTCAACGATAAAATATACAGTTGAAGTCAAAATTATTCGCCCTCCTGTGAAATATTTATTCTTTTTCAAATATTTCTCAAGAGACATTTAATGGAGCACAGAACTTTTCACAGTATTTCCTATAATATTTTTTCTTCTGGAGAAAGTTTTATTTGTTTTATTTCGGCTAGAATAAAAGCAGTTTTAAAAAAATTTTTTAAACCATTTTAAGGTCAATATTATTTGCCCCCGTTAAGCAATATTTTTCTTTCCGATTGGAAGAAGATATTATACTAAAGAAGATATTTTAAAGAAAACAGAATACCTGTAACCATTGACTTCCACAGTAAAAAAAAATCATAAAAATACAATGGAAGTCATTGGTTACAGGTATTCAGCTTTCTTCAAAATATCTTTGTTTGTGACGAAGACACTTATAAAGGTTTGGAAAAGGTGAAAGGTGAGCAAATGATGAGGAATATTCATTTTTGGGTGAACTGCATGTACTATACCTTTAAATCTTAAAGGGGTGGTCCACAGTGTATTTTTAAGGCTTGGTTGTGTTTATGCAATGTGTGCTCATGCTTCACTTGTAGAAAATCACGATATTTTTTCATACATCTTACGTTGATTATATACAGCTACTCAGCTAACATGCTAACGACTGTCATATTTCCTAGTTCCTCTGAAAGGCCCGCCCTCAAGAGGCTCTGATTGGTCCGCTAACATAATGTGCTGTGATTCGCGGATTGGCTCCACGTCACTCCCCTACAAGCACGAGCTTTTTGCACTGTGTAAACAGTCCAGTCAGAGGCTCAGAGCAGCTGTTAGCAGCGTTAGCTGCCTGAATCAGACAGAAATGAAGAGCACACAGCTCACGCCTGCTCTCTAAAATAAAATCTGACAAGTGTCTTTCACATATATTCGGAATAAGCATGTGTAAGTAATATAAAAACGTTCTCATATCTTTTGCA
Source organism: Danio jaintianensis (assembly GCA_903798115.1). NCBI lineage: Eukaryota > Metazoa > Chordata > Actinopteri > Cypriniformes > Danionidae > Danio > Danio jaintianensis. The sequence goes on along the minus strand of CAIGQV010019951.1, from coordinate 25,086,797 downwards.
AATTTTGTTATTTGAGATGTAGAACGCTCGGAAAGCAGCAGCATAGAGAGACACACATAAAGAGACACTGCACGCGCTGCTGAAGATTGTGGCTGTTTACAGCGGTTTGACTGATAAATATGAATTTGTAGCTAAATTGCTAGCGGTGCCAAACAGCATTTCCCGTTGTTTACATCCTTGTTTACATCCTCGTTAATGCTAGAAACTGTGCCTGTAGTTGATCAATTTTAACAAATAAAAATAAATACTTACAGGTTGTGGCTCACAGTCCACAGCTTCGTCTGTTGGAGGAGTTTTAACCGAATCCAGCACTGAACTGGGAGAGATTCTGGAAGTTCTCCTTTGTCAAATGCTAGCCCAAATACAGAAACAGAAGAAGCTCTGTGGAAATAGCAGCGTTTGGATGGCATTTTAGCTTTCACTGCTTTAACATTACAGCGCCTCTGGCCACGCCCCTTCGCTATGCAGGGTGTGTGCGCGAGGTGAATGTGCGTAACCTGAAGCGTTTGTGATCTCATCAGCCCAGATGTATTTTTTTTGTAGTCCCCAAATTCGTTCGCTGTAGGCTTTGCTAAGCTAGCTCTGTAAAAGCCAATGTCTCCCTTTGTATTGAACTTTGAGCGTCTTACATTCAGAGATGTTGTTTATGTTCACACAGCAACATTACACATCAACTAAAGTTTCAAATATGATATCGTAGTGGACCACCCCTTTAAATTGCAAAATTCTTCTAGTGCACTAAAAACATTGGCTGTGTCCGAAATTGCATACTTTCATACTATATAGTACGCTAACGAGTAGTTAGCTGAGTAGTATGTCCGAATTCATAGAATTTGAAAAACAGTATGTGAGAAGTACCCGGATGGCTTATTACTTCCGGCGAGATTCTGAAGTGTGCATGTTATGTTCCATGTTAGTTTTGTGTATTTATTTTCCTCACCCTCCTCTCTCCGCTTCTCACTCCACTCTTAGGTTGCTTATTGGTTCAGTTATCTGTCCATCATCGTTATGATGGTGCCAGTTCCACCAATCCCCGGACGAGCCGCGAGGATTTAAAGATCTGACAGATCAGTGTGTGGTGTCCGCTCTGCCTCGGCGTACCTTTGTGCTACGCGCAATGTGTGTTTTGGCATGCTTATTTGGTGATTTATTATCTCAGTTTTACTGTGGTAATTCGAGTTTACTTGTTAAACTTCGTTGGCTTTAAGTAACTGCTTTGATGGTTGTTGTGTGATTCTAAACTGAGTCTTATGATATTCTTGTTAGGTTTGTTTTAGTTTAGCTTGTTTTTATTAGATTAGCTTGAGTGTTTTGCCACCTGTGTAATTTTAAGATGTTTCCACATGCTATGAAGTTTGCCACACCAAGTTTGTCAGAATCTACACTTCGCAGAGGATCACAGCCAATCACATTACTGTTCCAGGGTTGCGTAGACAAGCTAGCATCTGCTCTAGGGTATTTGCATGGAGTGATCTAACTGGCATCTCTTTGAGGATTTTAAGTTCACTCAATCTTCATGTAAATCTTTGACGCTGACATTATTTTAAAAATGACTTTAAATAATCCGAGGGCAGTTTCATTTAGGGAATCACCTTCACGGCGGAGCATTAAAGGTGCAGTATGTAAGTTTGACGCCCAGTGGTTGAACTAGGTATTGCACTCCTGGATCAAAACAAACGCAAGCGCAGGTTGCCAGATTGAGGACAGGAGCAAGGGATTTTAAATCGTGTTCTAAATAAAGGCAACGGCACCCGACAGAAGGAATATTTTCCATATTAAAAGGAATTTTTGTTCTAACCAACACCACAAATTGATATATTAGAAAAGACTTCTATTTCTCAAAGGTGGACAACAGAAAACTGACAATGATCACCTCAGGTAAACCTCATGTGCTTTATTCAGTGTTAAATGCTAACAATGTGAGTTTGAATGACATTTTACATGACATTTATTGCCATATACTGAAAGCAGCAGCAGATAGTTCACCTCAGATCTTGAAAATAAAATAAACCGTTTGAAATTGAACTTTAGAACTAAACACATGAGTGATTCAGCATCTACATTTAATAATGTTAAAGAGGGTTAATATCTATTATAATAGATTATAAACCTTACGCGAATGAGTGCATATTCTGTGCTTCTGAATGGCTGTATTTAAATTTCTGTCGTGTTTTGTCTGGTGCAAACAGACCAATTGCTTATCACTGCGTATCTCATTACGAAGCGTGTTGTTAGGACACGCGGTTACAATGTAACCTGCTCACCTAATGTTTACGTTCGTAATATTTATATTATTTGCTAATTAATAACCTCATGTGGAACTGAATTTCCGTCTCATTTCGGAGTCTGCTACTGTCCACAGGAGGTCGCATTTTGGTCACGAGTGCATGCTTTCAGAGCCTTTCTGACTGACTGACTGACTGACTGAATAAATGAATGAAATACGCGGTTTTCCAACATGGCAACCCGGGCTACTGAAATATAATTGGCTAAACTGGCATTGGGCAGGTTAAAATTACCAAAACAAAGGCAGCGTTCCGGCACGGAAAACACATTTGCAAAACACAATATCTGACTTAAGCATTGTTTTTCAGATAAACAAATATGTTCACTTAACATGTTTCTTAAATATCTGCAAACATATTATGGTATTTTTATGCTTTAGAAGAGTCAAAAACTTGCATACAGAACCTTTCAAGTCGACCAGTCGATTAGTCGGTGCAACTCCTAGTACCTAGTGAGTAGTAGACTATTTCGGACACAGCCAATGTTACAATGTTTTAGATAAGAATTTCTCCACAGCTCCATAACTCTTAAACAACAAATAGATTACACATGGCTGCGATAGCACAATAATTAGAATGCATTTGATCTTTACTTCAGCAAAACCTTAATCAATCATAAATCAATATATGATCGTCAATATTAAAGATTTCTCATAGCGAAACCAATGCTGAAACGATATATTGTGCAGCACTAGAGCAGATTGAGACACAGGCCTAGCCTAACTTCATCTTGAGAAATCACACAGGAAAACACGTCAGAAATCATATTTGTTTGTACTTCAGGAATTCCTTGTATTGAGCAGAAATCTAAAAGCATTGTTCACATCTTCAAAACTACATCAATGTTCTCAGGAAAGGGCCAGAACCTCCATTTCATCCAGCATTTTAAAAAAAATCATTTGATATCATTTGCAAACACTTCTGCATTTAGACCACATTTGGCCAAACACAGCGGTTTCGTGGCTCCGTTCCTAAAACGCAGAGCCAGTTGGTGCAAAATCCCAAGGCCACGTCCAACTGTACGTCTACTCAAGCGTGTGATAAATTCACTTAATTCATCTTTATTTCTATAGCGCTTTTACAATGTAGATTGTGTCAAAGCAGCTTCACATAGAAGATTATAGTGATAAAGACACACTGGATGAATTTTTCCGTCTTGTTTGACATTCAACTTCCTTGCCAGTGTAATTTCACTAAACAAGCAATGCCAGTATTCATATAAAGAAACGACTGCATCATTTCACTTCCTTTTATTCATGCTAAGAGTTCAAGAATCATTAGGCCACTTACTAATAGTCCAGATAAGACACAAGGTGCAGACTAGGGCTGCACGATATTGGAAAGATCTGACATTGCGATATTTTGTTTTTCTGCGATTTTTATATATTGCAATATGAATAGAATTTCACCAGACGATTAAAACGGCTGTATTTGGAAAGATCTCACTCATTTAGATAGAAAGCAAGGAAGTCTTTTACTATGCAGTGCGTTTGCATAAATCATAATAAATTACAAGCATACATAAATACAACAGATCCAAGAGAAAAGTGAAATAAACAGTGCTTTTTGGTTTTCTGGAGAGTCTAACAGTGTTCAGGTACAGAAATTGAACAATCACACACAAAATAACATGGTCATCATTTTATAAATCATTTAAAAATAATAATATCTGTATCTTTTAATCTTCTAATCCTGCGATGTGACTATTGCGGATGCACACATTGCATTAGTGATGCTCAAACGATATATTGTGCAGCCCTAGTGCAGACTGTTCACTTTAAATGCCTGTGATTTGTTAAAAGATTTTTAAAGTGAAATGCAAACACAAAAAGCTGCTGTGTAAGTTCTGTCAGACTGAGCCTGTCCAGGTGTTTCTCATAAAACCCCATGGGAAACTTTCAAAAGCAAGGAACTTTTAGAAACTGCTTGTAATGAGACAAGAAAAATACAGGAGGAATTAAATTTGAGTCAAAAATAAACTCTAAAACCTAACAAACAAATAATAAGAATAAGACAATTATTCTTGTATTGCACAGATGAACCACATTGTTTACTAAAATAGAACATACACATTTTTAACTCAAATAAAGCATTAATAATAATGTAAATGATGTCTGTAATAACTTATATTTGATTGTAATTAAAAAACATTAACAAAAATTTAAACCCCTTAAACTGCAAGAAAGAACTCTATACAATATTAATATAATAATATATAAATAATAATAAAATAGCACTGCACAGAAGACAAAAACTTGGTCCCATTTTTCACACTTCAGTGACATCTCGCCCCCAAATCAAAAATAAAAAACATTAAAGGTTAATAAAATGCTTTATATAAGGTAAACCAAGCCTATTATTGCACAGTTGTAGATTTCATATTTACATATATTCATAAGAATCGGATTAAATCTCATATTGATGGAACAAAGTTTTTATTTCGCATTTCTAACTTGTAATCTAATCAAAATCATCCTGTTTGGACACAATTAAGCTGGCTTTTTCCATACCCATATTAAAATGAAGTTAAATAGATGTTCTTAAATAAATAACTTGTATAAAAAAAAAAAGACTAACCACACATACTAAAAACATTAACTAAAATTTAAACCCCTTAAACTGCAAGAAAGAACTCTATATTATATAATATAATAATAATAATAATAATAATAATAATAATAATAATATAGAAAATAGCACTCCACAGAAGACAAAAACTTGGTCCCATTTTTCACACTTCAGTGACATCTCGCCCCCAAATCAAAAATAAAAAACATTAAAGGTTAATAAAATGCTTTATATAAGGTAAACCAAGCCTATTATTGCACAGTTGTAGATTTCATATTTACATATATTCATAAGAATCGGATTAAATCTCATATTGATGGAACAAAGTTTTTATTCGCATTTCTAACTTGTAATCCATCTTAATTGTGTCCAAAGAGGATGATTTTAATCGGTTTTACCATAACCATAATACAATAAAGCTAAATAGGATTTCTTTAATAAATAATCTGTATAAAAAAAGACAAATCACACATTTAAAACATACACTAGAATTTAAATCCCTCAAACTGCAAGAAAGAACTCTAAATATTAACAATATATAAATAATAATAACTTTATATCTTAAAACATTGAGTGAATTGTCATATTTCACCCCAAAATAAAAAAAATAAAGATTAATAACATACTTTGCATAAGGAAAACAAAGCCTATTATTGCACAATTTTATGTTTTTAATCTACATATATTCAAAAGAATCAGATTTAATATCATATTGATGGAACAAAGTTTTTATTCGCATTTCTAACTTGTAATCTAATCAAAATCATCCTGTTTGGACAAAATTAAGTTGGATTTACCATACAAGTATAGTAAAGATGTATAAATAAGATTCAATGTGTCCTTATTTTTGCTATTTGGAAAACCTAGCTTAAAAGTCACATCTTTTATCATTTATGCTGCATATAACACAACTTGTCCCTGTTTCTCCTCAAAGTGAAGTTTTGACAGGAGTGCTCGTGGTCACCATACTTTTCAAACGTGTCTTTGAGATCAACTATAAAAAGTTTGGGCTTTTTTTTTATACCTAGAAAGTCGTTTATTTACGGCATCGAGCTGCAATACAAATGTAAAAAGACTCAAGAAATACAAGCCAAGGAAGAGCAGGAAAACAGAAACAGAAACGCTCTGTGGAGAAGCTGTTTGAGCTCGAATAAAACGCTGAAAGAGAAATCAAAATCATACCTCAGACACTTTCAGATTTGTACCGCTGTAAAGTGTGTTTAATCAGCGCTACATGTCCTGCGGTCGGAGAGTTTCAAGCGTTGTCAAGAAGCATCGATGAAGTTTGTTTTTCTCTTACTCCGCCATGTTTTCTCAAGACACTTTCCTTTCTTTTTTTCGGAAAAAAGGAAAGTTTTTTTTTTTGGCACGCCAATCATTGCACAGGAGTTTGTAAACGCCACGCCTCACCATCATGATGACTCTGTGCTGAAGTTTCGCTCGGTCCTTTAAATAGATTCATTTGAATGATTCAACTGAACCGATTCGCCAACCGACTTCATAGTGCGTTTTCAAAAAAAGATATGCTTTCATTTTCTAACAACGCCTTATTTGACTTATTTTAAATGAATTTTAGATTCAACATTTAAAACTGTATCGTTTTAGGAAGGTTTTCATCTAATGTTTATATTTTATTTCAGCCGATTCGCCAAAAGATAGTGACTCTGTTGGAGGATCTGGTGAAGGATGATTGCCTACCGTGAAGTACTAACTAAAATATTATAAATTGTTATCACTGATTGATTAGTAAACAATTAAAAACAAGCGAATAATCTTTTGAATGTTTGGTCGAACCAAATCGCAGAGAGTTTGTGATTCAATTTACTGTAACAGGTAGTTTTTGTTAAATGTTAAAATACCAGAGCAATATTTTTTTACAAATATGAGAAAATAAGTAGAAATAAGAAAACGCCATTAATTGTTATGGTTAATAGACATTTTAACAAGGCAAAATAAAAAAAACATATTTGAGCGATGACTCGCGGCAAATCGGTTCATTGAACTGACAGTCCGAGAGAATCAATTCGATTAAATGAACTGAACTGCATAGTGCTCTGGTCTCTGGTCTGGTCTGCTTCTCAAACTGGTTGCAACTCTTTGACAATAAATGATCAACTAGATTATTCATTCATTCATTTTCTTTTCGGCTTAGTCCCTTTATTAATCCGGGGTCGCCACAGCGGAATGAACCGCCAACTTATCCAGCATATGTTTTACGCAGCGGATGCCCTTCCAGCTGCAACCCATCACTGGGAAACATCCACACACACTCATTCACTACGGACAATTTAGCCTACCCAATTTACCTGTACCACATGTTTTTGGACTTGTGGGGGAAACCGGAGCACCCGGAGGAAACCCACGCGAACACGGGGAGAACATGCAAACTCCACACAGAAACTGACCCAGCCGAGGCTCGAACCAGCGACCTTCTTGCTGTGAGGCGAACGTGCTACCCACTGCGCCACCGTGACGCCCCCAACTAGATTATACGCTGTAAAATTATTCTAAGGACTAGCCTACACTGTAAAATAATATATGATCAATTATTCATGACAGCATATGTTTTAGTTCATTGTAACTTATTAAACTAAGTTAATGATGTTCTAACTCTATTTTTAAGTTACGCCAGCTGTTTTAAATCAGTTTAACATAATATAAGTTCAATGGACTCATAAGGGTAATTTGATTTAGCTTAAAAATTTAAGGCAACCAAGACTTTTTTTAGTATACTGTACTTAAGATAATATAGATAATGTAATATAGTTCACCCAAAAATGAAAATTCTGTCATCGTTTACTCATCCTTTACTTGTTTCAGCCTACAATTTTACAATTTTTTTCTCATGACTTTATAATGTATACCACAGTAAAGCCCAAAGTGTCCTCTTTACAATGATACCTAATTTGTGCTTGTAGCTTACTGGAGTCAAGAACTGTTGCTATTTAAAGTTGGGTAGGTGTAAATCCCCAAAAGTGAGTGCTGGCTAATAGGTTAAAATGTATTGACCAGCAGAGGTCAGTGTTTTTTTTACAGACAGACAAATCCAGCAGTCATTTAAATATTTCTAAAGTACATTTATTTTTTCCCCGTTTTAAATAAAAAGTATATACAATGCCATATAGACGTTTATCAAATGATCAGAACTTGAGATAAAACATGACACAAACTTACGCACAAACAAACAAGCACATCATCAGCTGAATATTGCACTACCGAAGTGGGGAAAATCCACACAGATGTAAAGCATCTAAAACCGGCTAATATTTCCATCTCTGTGATGCTTTAAAAGATTTAAGGTCACTCAAAACAGGAAAAGGGACAAATAAATAATGCATCAGAGCTGGAAAAGACATATACAGTAGCCTATTTTACAATACAAAATGTTTTACAGTGATTTACATATCCATCCACAGTATAAATGCACATTTGGTGAGGAAGAGAAGGCTACATATGAAGCAACACAACAGTCTTTGGATGCACCTTTGACATATGAAAACATTGCATTTTCAGTGAATTACCGCATTTTGGACGAACAACAGATGCTATAATCACTTGTTTTTAGTTTGTTTTAACATTCTGGGGAAAATAAGACATGATATTAACAGCTCGACTGTTTTGAGCACCCTATAAACATTCAAACACAGAATTATAAATAGATAATTGGCACACTTTTAGCTCAAATTAACATTTTTGAGCATGAGTTTAGTTTTGAAACTCAATATATGTACAGGACACTGTTAGACTCTGCTGCAATTTTAGTTATTTACTGCAAAAACACCCAGTAAAATACCACATACATTCTTTACAGTTCACTACTGTAATATGCACAGCATTGTGGGTCATTTGAAAACTTTCTACTGTAATCAAAGTAATCAAGTACTGCTACTGTAGTTGAGGACAAAAACGAGACCGTTAATGAAAAGATTAGTCACTTGTTTGGAAGTTATGAAATTCAATAGTAAATACTACAAATAAAGGTTTACTGTTGGTGTAAAATGTAAATAAATGACAGTAAAAGTACTGTAAAAATTGTCATACTGTGAAATTAAAATGTGGTAAAGGTTATTTTAGCATAAAAAGAAGTTGCGGTAAGGTTATTTTACTGTAAAATGGGATTGCGGTAGGGCCCTGCTACTGTAAAACACATGTACAGGTAAGTTACTGTAGTTGTGGTAACTTGTTGGCAACTGTGCTGCCAGTAAGTTACCACAAAAATACAATAAAATGTCTAACAGTGTATAGACTAGTGTTGTCACGATACTGGAATTCGATACCAATCGGTACTGAAATTTTAAAAACATCAATTTCCCGCTAACATTTGAGCACTGTTGAGCGCATTCTTAAACAGCGCTGATTTGCCATTGTGTTCACGTGCTCAACAGAAATGACTGTGATTGGCCATGAAGGTCATCAGTTCACCGAACTCACCGCTGTTTACTGAGTGTAACCACAAATACAGGGACACTGGAGCATTTTAAAGCCGTGAAGATCAGTCGATTCATCAGCGTATCGCTCGTATGTCATCTTATAAACAGACCAGCTGATCTTTACAGCTTTAAAACACTCCAGTATCCCTGTATCTGTAGTTACACTCAGTAAACAGCGGTGAGTTCAGTGAACTGTAATACCAGTGTAATTTTAGCATCACTCAGATAATATTGTAGTCTATATTATAATATGGTTTTCATTTATAATTTGAATTAGCTAAACATGGAAATAAAATTAACAGACCAATTCAAACTTCAAATTTTCTCTGGTTTACTGAATTTATTCAATATGGGTTTGAGCGAAATGTTAATATTTGTTTTATTCCATAAAGGTCTGATATAATTTCTTCATTCATTTTCCATCGGCTTAGTCCCTTATTTATCAGGGGTCGCCACAGCGAAATGAACTGCCAACTATTCCAGCATATGTTTTACGCAGCGGATGGCCTTCCAGCCGCAACCCAGTAGTGGGAAACACCCATACACTCTCATTCACACAAACTCATACACTACAGTCGTGGCCAAAAGTTTTGAGAATTACATAAAAATTGGAAATTGGAAAAGTTGCTGCTTAAGTTTTTACAATAGCAATTTGAATATACAGATTAATGTGGATGATCTCACTTTAAAGGGGACCTATTATGCAAAAATCAATTTTATAAGGGGCTTAAACACAGTTGTGTGGCAACAGTGTGTGATTATAACCAGCTTCTAACGGTAGAAATTATTTAATTTAACTTTTTATAATCACACTTGATAAAAACAGTCTGCAGAAACACTTTGATTGACATTTTCCCTTTGTGCGTGTCATCAGAGAGGGAAAGCCCCGCCCACTAGTGATGATCTCTCCCTCATTAGCATAGGACGTTTGTCTTGTTTTTGAATCTGCCACTATGCTGACACATAGGCACTTGTTGCTCCGCCTAAAAAAAAAGAAATCAAAGCCTAAAGGGGGCAGTTTTAAATAGTTATAACACATTATCTGAAATGTCACACACACACTCTAGGGACATCAAAGACTTATTTAACATCTTGTAAAAATGGGCATAATAGGTACCCTTTGCTTATAAACTGAGCAAAACAATATACATACGATAAAACAAGTGTTTGATTGAAATTTGTTCTGGTTTGAGCGACTCTAGACTGGTGTGTCCATCTGACTTCCTTTCACTCCGACGGGGACGACAGCATAACTTCCTTCTTGATACCGAAGCCATCGTAAGCGTATTTCATTCTGAACCTGAAAACAAAGAAGTTTCATAAAAGGAGAGACTTTCCTCAGATCCGTATGTTAGGATATAAACATTTACACGTATTACATGGGTTTAAAGGGACAGTTCAATCAATAATGAAAATTATTATTTATTTTTTTTATGTTCCCTTGTGTTCAACAGAAGAAGGTTTGGAACAAGTGGAAGATGAGTAAACGATGACAGAATGTTCATTTTTGGGTGAACTATCCATTTAAGTAAATTGCCCATATTTGTTTAATATTATAAAGGTCTGATATTACTAAAGCCTGTTTTCCGTCATAATAATGAGAAAATGTCTAAAAAATAATGAATTAAGTTCTCATAATTTGATTAGAAATTTTATTGTAATAATGACTTACCTTATAATAATGACTAACATCTCATAATAATGTCTTTCTTAAAATAATAGATTACTTTCTCATAATAACCAAATAAGTAAGAAAGCATGCCATTATTACTAGAAAATATTTCATTATTATGAGAAAGAGAGTTATTACGAGAAAATAAATCATTATTATGAGAAAGTTTTTCATTATTATAACTAGCAAATTATATTTGTTATTTGTTATTTATATATATATATATATAATTTCATGATGGAAACAGGCTTCCATAGGATAACATTTCTTTCAAAAAACAAAACAAAACATGTAGTTTCTTCTTTTTAGAAAATGACAATTGGTCAAAATAACAAATGTTTTCATTCACTGTAATTAAAAGTTCCATGAAATATTGATTGTTTTTAACTCTTCTGAAGTTAAAACATTGGTACTGTAACTAAAAATTTATATTTTTATTGTATATATTTTTATTGCAGACTTGGAAGAAATGGCATCAATAGTTTACAGAGAAACTATTGAAACTATTTTTACAGTATATTTTACATATATATATATATACAGTTGCAATCAGAATTATTAAACCCCCTGAATTATCAGCCCCCCTGTTTATTTTTTTCCCCAATTTCTGTTCAACGGAGAGAAGATTTTTTTAACACATTTCTAAACATAATAGTTTTAATAACTCATTTCTAATAACTGATTTATTTTATCTTTGCCATGATGACAGTACATCATATTTTACTAGATATTTTTCAAGACACTTCTATACAGCTTAAAGTGACATTTAAAGGCTTAACTAGGCAGGATAGAGTAATTAGGCAAGTTATTGTATAATGGTGGTTCGTTCTGTAGACTATCGAAAAAAAATATAGCTTAAAGGGGCTAAAAATATTGACCTTAAAATGTTTTTAAAAAAATTAAAAACTGCTTTTATTCTAGCCGAAATAAAACAAATAAGACTTTATCCAGAAGAAAAAATTATATCAGACATACTGTGAAAATTTCCTTGCTCTGTTAAACATCATTTGGTAAATATTTGAAAAATAAAAATAAAAATAAAAGGGGGTTTAATAATTCTGATTGCAACTGTTTATATATTAAGAATGTTTAGAAAAGTGTATTGAAAAACTAAACAAAAATATAAGTGATACAAAAAAAGGTTTTATGTGTGTAAATGTACTGTAGATTAAATAACTGGTATCATAACCACCAGTGCATTTTTTTTTCATCCTTAATTGCTTATTGGCCCTTGAGCAGAGCTCTTGATAATTCTCCAATCTGTTTCTTAATCAAATTAATAAAGACTGGCATTTTG
>CAIGQV010019951.1:25054003-25069545 GCA_903798115.1 Danio jaintianensis | reverse complement strand
CACAGTGATTACACCGATTCATCAAATAGAACTGTTTTAAAAGAGTCTTTTGTTTGTGAATCACACCACAGAGGTTACACCGATTCACCAAATAGAACCATTTTAAAAGTCATGTGTTTGTGAATCAATCTACACTGATTGCAAAGTCATTTTCTCATGAATCAGACTATACTGTTTCCTCTGTTTGTGTGTTTCTAATTCATCAAGAAGAAATGGTTTAAACGAGTCATTCATTTGTAAATTGGACTTGACTCTTCATGCTGTTTTTGATTTGCCAATAAAAATGAAAATCATCTGTAAAATATCAAATATTATATAGACAGAAAGAAGCTCATACAGGTTTGAAACAAATTTTCCAAATTAATTATTGGAAGAAAGTTTGTTGACATAACTTTTCCAGAATGTTAGCAAAGCTCCCATAAAGTTTCTTGTTATATAAGAAATGACTTTGTTCATATATAATCCAGCCTCCGGTACATTATTTGGACTTCTGGGTTTAAATTATTTGTATTTTTTGTGGTGCAATCACTCACCTCCTGGTTCAGGAAACAGTAGAGAATTGCCACAATCAGGCCCTTAAAGAAAATCAATGAAAAAGAGATCGTCGGTGTCTGTAAATTACAGTCTGTGTATAGAAAATCTTCCTCAAATCAAGTCTCCGCAAATATTAAAAATCCATCTACCTTTTCCCTTTCATCTCAGATTGAGTGTTTTGAGAAAAATGACATGCTTTTAACACCATTTCTGAGCCCATGCCGTGTTATTTCTGCGTAATCATGGATGTGTCTGTGTGATTTGAGTGAGTGGGGTTAGATCCTAATCCTTCATGTCTGTCTACAAGAGACTGTCACAGTGAAGAACTGACTAACATCATGCAAATAAAAGAGTTAATCCAGTTAATTCCACAGCTGTCCCATTTTCACAGGAGTGGATATAAACAGGATCTCAAGCACAAAGATACCATTTTTGTTATGGTTGAGTGCGCTACACTCAAAAAAAAAAGAAAGATTCTTGCTGCTTGTACAAACTACTTGTTTAAAATGAGCTGAAACAACACAATTCTTGTAAGTTCTTTGAACAATTTATTTGTTATACAACCCCAAATCAGAAAAAATTGGGACAGTATGGAAAACGCAAATAAAAAAAGAAAGTAGTGATTTCCAAACTTACTTTGACTTGTATTTCATTGCAGACAATATGAACACAAAATATTTCATGTTTTGTTTCATTTGTAAATATACATCCTTTCCTGTCATTCAGACCTGCAACACATTCCCAAAAAAGTTGGGAGAGGAGCAGTTTAGGGCTAGTAATCAGGCAAATTTGTTAAATAATGATGTTATTTGAAACAGGTGATGTCAACAGGTGATTGTAATTATGATTTGGTACAAAAGCAGCATCCAAGAAAGGTCTAGTCCTTTAGGAGCAAAGATGGGCCGAGGATCACCAGATTGCCAAAAAACAATGTTCCTCAAACAAAGATAGGAAGACATTTGGATATCTCAATCCAACCGTGCATAACATCATTAAAAGATTCAAGGAATCTGGAGGAATTTCAGTGCGTAAAGGACAAGGGTGCAAGCCTAAGCTGAACAACCGTGATCTCCACTCCCTCAGGCGGCACTACATCAAGAATTCTCATTCATCTATAAGCCATATCACCACATGGGCTCAGGACTACTTTGGAAAACCTTTGTCGAGTACCACAGTACGTAGTTACATCCACAAATGCCAGTAAAAAATGTACTGTGCCAAAAGGAAGCCCTATGTTAACAGTGTCCAGAAGCACCGTCGACTTCTCTGAGCTCGGAGGCATCTGGGATGGACCATCAGACAGTGGAAACGTGTACTGTGGTCAGATGAAGCAGTATTTCATGTATTTTTTGAGAGAAATGGACGCTGTGTGCTCTGGACCAAAGAAGAAAAGGATCATCCAGACTGTTACCAGAAACAAGTCAAAAAGCCAGTGTCTGTCATGGTATGGGGTTGTGTCAGTGCCCTTGGCAAAGGTAAATTGCACTTCTGTGATGCACCATCAATGCTGAAAAGTACATAGAGATTCATAGAGATTTTGGAGCACAATATGCCTTCTTTTCCAGGGACGCCCATGCATATTTCAACAAGATAATGCAAAACAACATTCTGCACATGTTACAAAGTCCTGGCTGCGGAGGAAGAGGATACAGGTACTTGACTGGCCTTTCTGCAGTTCCGACCTGTCTCCAATAGAGAATATGTGGCACATTTTGAAGCGCAAAATGTGACAACAAAGAAGTGCCAATGTGGTAAATGCTTTACTGTTCCAACTTTTTTTTAAATGTGTTACAAGATCCAAAATTGGAATACGTGTTTATTTTGAAAAAAACAAACAAAAAAAAACTATAAAAATCATGAGGAACACATTAAATAATGTTTGTTGTATTGTCTGCAATGAAATACAAATCAAAGTCAATTTAGAAATCACTACTCTTTTATTTTATTTGCTTTTTTCATACTGTCCCAACTTTTTCTGATTTGGAGTTGTGTGTTCAATCCACTTAAAGTTGTAAAACAATCAGTTAACTTAATCATTTTGTGTTGGTACAACATGAAAGAACTGTGTTGGGGGAACTACTTGGTTAGTGGATGTGTAGTTCTCAGCATGCTTTGCATGCGATTGCATTAAGAGGGGGAAATTTTGACAATAAAAATAATCTTACACCATGTTCTAACAACACGCAATGCGAGATTACTGTAGCAAGCAATTTGGTTGTCTGCACCAAACACGACCCGACACAACATTAACATTTATATACCAGCAACTGCACTCCCAACGAAATGGTAAGGGCTTTTAATCTAATAACACATATTTTACTCCTTTAACGTTATTAGGCTACTGAGTGACTATTGTTGGTTTGCACTGAAACACAGTGCAACACACAGTGCACCGACTTTCATTTTCAAACTGTCTGTAGTTATTTTATTTTCAAGATCTGCTTCTGCGTTCAGTAGTATGGCAATAAATGTATACAGTATAGTCTTATTCATTCGCAAACAAATCTTTTAAACCAGTTCTTTTTGGTGATTCAAAAATGTAAAACACAACCAGAGCAGTCTGATTCAGTAACAACTGATGAATGGTTTAAAAGAGGAATTTGTTTGTGAATGAGATTACGCCACACAAATTATTCTTTTAAACTAGTTATTTTGAATGAATCTGAAACATGCAGCGTCACAAGTGTAGTGTGACTCAAAAACAAATGACTCTTTTAATTTAAATATATATATTTGTGTAAACTGCCTTGTCCAACTAGTCAAGACAAAGAACACAGTCCTACACTATAAAAAAATATTGGTTAAATAACAGGATCGGTACTTTGTGATTCACAGGTGTTTTCGGTTTATTTACGGTTGTGAATTGCAATATGGGATGCTGCTCTCTGCTCTGTCAACTTTTAATGTTGAAATATCAACTCTACAGTTTAATGAAGTGACTTTTATTGACATGTTAGTAGTTTGAAATAATATAATGTAGAAGAAATAATATAGAGAGAAGTGTGTGAAATAACACAAAAAGTGCTGGCAGTTTATTACCAGGTTTTTATACTGTAATTTGTACTGTAAACACCAACCCAGACAATATATCACTTTAAACTATTAAACATGTTAATAAAAGTCACTTTTTCAAACTTTTTCACTTTTTCAAAAAGCTGTTGTAGGAAATATCAAGGTCCCAAAACATAAATCAAAAGCATAAATAAATGGAGAAAAAAAATCACAAAATACAGAAAACAATTTATTTACATTTTTTTTACAGTATACTACAATTTTATCTTACAAAAAATGTAATTAGCATTAAAAACCACACATCACGGACACATCACGGACATCATTTTATCACTCGTGTAGACTTACACAAGGAGGTAATAGACTTCCTGTTATGTTTCTCATACTCTTGCATGGAATTAATCTGCTAAATTAGTCACCGGCCCTTCAGGAATCTCAATTAGTGTTCCAGCTAACGAAGATTTATCTCTAAAACCCAAACGTCTATCTTCAGTCTCCACAGATCAGAGGTGAGGATGAAAAATCTTCTCTGCTCGTGTGTAAAGGAAAATATCTCATTTTAAAAGAGTCATTTGTTTGTGAATCACACCACAGTGATTACACCGATTCATCAAATATGTAAACTGTTTCAAAAGAGTCATTTGTTTGCGAATCGAACCACAGGTTACACTGACTCACCAAATAGAACCATTTTAAAAGAGTCATGTGTTTGTGAATCAATCTACACTGATTGCAAAGCCATTTTCTCATGAATCAGACTATACTGTTTCCTCTGTTTGTGTGTTTCTAATTCATCAAGAAGAAATAGTTTAAATGAGTCATACATTTGTGAATTGGACTTGACTATTCATGCTGTTTTTGATTTACCAATTAAAATGAAAATCAGAAAAATAAACAGACTAAAAATAAGGGTAAAAGCTGTGTGGTAATAAGTTTACATTTATAAACTGACTGAGTGCTGAGTTTTTAAGCCGTGTGATAACCTGGAAGGAGCCCAGACACAGCTCAATGCAGAGCCGCAAGCCCATGTTGAAGTAGTCTGGGAAAAAGCTGAAGATCATGTAATGAGTGCCGAAGAGAGGGATGAGCAGGAGTGTGGACTTGGTCAGTCGCCTGAGGAAAAGAGATAAAGATGAGCGGTGAGAGGGTTATTGGGCAGAACAAGTGCTGACCGCTTCTCATGAGTGAATTTTGTGGACTCAAAAGAGCATGAGCATAATTATTATTGCATGACTTCAGACCAAGTTTATTTTAGTTAATGGAAACTAAGACTAAAACTACTGGTCAAAAAACATTTTCGTTAATGGAAGTAAAATAAAAATAAAAAACTGAATCAAAAGTAAATAATTTTTCATAGTTAAAGTTTACCCAAAAATGAAAATTCTGTTATTATTTACTTAGCCTTTACTTCATTCACGAATTTCTGTCTTTTATTGAACACAAAATAAGATATTTTGAAAAATGTATGTATAAATATATATATTTATTCATTTTCTTTTCGGCTTAGTCTCTTTATTAATCAGGGGTCGTCACAGCGGAATGAACTGCCAACTTATCCAGCATATGTTTTATGCAGTGGATGCCCTTCCAGCCACAACCCCAACACTGGGAATCACCCATACACTCCTGCATTCACACTCATACACTATGGCCAATTTAGCTTATTCAATTCACCTATAGCGCATGTCTTTGGACTGTGGGGGAAACCAGAGCACCCGGAGGAAACCCACGCCAACACGGGGAGAACATGCAAACTCAGCTCGAGCCATCGGCTGGGTCAGTCCTTCTTGCTGTGAGGCGATCGTGCTACATTATGCTACCCGGAATGAACCGCCAACTTGAGACTTGTAAACACTCGCTCCAACGAGCTCGCTGCTGTCCTGCAGCTATCTGCACCGCCCACACTCGTCACCGATACTATGGCGACCATTCACAGAGCTTGCACTATGCGTCGTTGCGACATGTAGTTAAATTTTTTGAGAAGTGCGCATCAGCGTCGGTGTCAGCGTCGAGGGGTATGCGACCACACGAAGGCTGCGTTGGAGCATACGCGTGCGCTTGACGCAGAAGTATAAATCAGCCTTGAGACTAATTACTTACACTAACATTACATTTTTATTTTTTTATTTTACGGGACCTTTAAGTAGTGTAACAAAAAGTTGTAGCCATGCAAAAGCTTCGCGTGAAAAGTAAACTCAAAAAAATGACAAACTACTTATTTAAAATGAGCTGAAACAACACAATTCTTAAGTTTTTTTTGGGGGACAACTTAATTGTTTTATGTTCAATCCACGTAAATTTTGTAAAAATGATTAAGTTAACTTAATGAATTTGTGTTGAGACAACATGAAGGAATTGTGTGAAACGTAGCATTTTTTACAGTGTTCCCTCACTAAAAAGTAATGGCAAAAAAATCATATCAACTGTTCCTTTAAATGCAAATATAAACTAGAAGCGCCTCTATTTTAAAGATGTGAAAATTGCACTCGCAGAACAATGAGCTCATTTTGCTTTATATTATGAGCACCACCGCACACAATGAAAAGCGCTTAAAAGCATAACCATAAAATATTGTGGTAAAACACGGATTCTGGAGTGCAATTGACAGGCCTGTGTGAAATCTGCATATGCATGAGTCCGCATACAACACACAACAGCAGCAAACACTCATTTTGGGCTGAAACAGAAGAGTCTCTTCATGATAACAGCAGCTCCACACATCTCTGTCCAGATAATCTCTGGGTCATTCAGTGCTCTTAAACATGAGCTGTGCTGGGCTGAAATCTACTGAAAATGATCCTCTGACACATGGATATACAAACAGTACTCAATTGTGATTCAAGTGTTGCTTGGTAACAGTGTAGGTTTTGGAGTGAGAATTGTTCATTGCAATTATTTATTCAAGGTTCTTTAGTGAAGGCATGGTATTATCAGTGTACATGTCCAAAAACACAAACATTTTATTTTTTTTACTGTTTATGCTTTTTTTACAGTAAAAGCAAAGGTATAATATTTAGGTATGTCCATGCTACTCTTTGAAGCACCATGACATACTATGTAAAATATATGTATTTTTAGCCTAACTCTTAGGTCATTTTCGAGCAAGATGCTAACGGTCTAATCCGGTTCAATGATCTATGCTAAGCTAAACTAAAAGTGCTCCCGCCAGACCCGGAGATCAGTTAAATGGACTAAAAAATGGTAAAACTCAACTGTTAAAGCAGGGGCGATTCTACGGTTGACACGTTATGGGGGTGGGGGTGGGGGGGGCTGATGTAGAGATGAAGAGGAGCAGGGGGGGTTAGGAAAACTTTTTACAAAATATTTAGGGTGGCTGAGTAGAATTTTGGAGGAGCTAACGCCCCCTAAAATCAGCTTAGCGATGCTAATTTGAGTTAAAATGAGGTTGTTTTCAAAAAATGTGGTGTTGATTTCACATGCTTTTTTTTTTAGGTGTTAATTAATGACACAAACACCCATTATTTTTAGAAGTGCAGACATTAGTAAATTACATTGGATGATTAATTTAAATAATCTTCTTCCATAAAATTTTACATCTGACCGGGAAACTCCTACAAATGCAAACTCAATAAGGTCACGTGCAAAAATATCATGTGTCCATGCTTTTTTTTGCGCAATTCTTCCATACATGTGTTTAGTAAGTACCGACAGTACTGTTTTAATGCCAAAAAGTCTTTTATATTATATATACTGAAAGCAATTGGCAGTCTTGGTTAAATTTTGCATACTGTTGTTCATTATTAGTAAACATTAGTCCTGGAAACATTCATTCATTCATTTATTTTCCTTCGGCTTAGTCCCTTATTTATTAGGGTTCACCACAGCGAAATGAACCGCCAACTATTCCAGCATATGTTTTACACAGCGGACATCCTTCCAGCCACAACCCAGTACTGGGAAACATCCATACACCCTCACATTCACATACACAGTCATACACTACGGCCAATTTAGTTCATCCAATTCACCTATAGCCAGGGCCAGCGCGTCCATACTGGCACGGCCCCACGGTCCTCACTTTCATCCGCGACACACCCCTCCCCCGGCTCTTCACTTCGCGACCCGGTCACTTTCGGTTTGAGGGCGGCATGATCGTTGTTTGCCTAGAGCACCAGTTCAGCTTGCTCCGGCCCTGCCTATAGCGCATGTGTTTGGCCTGTGAGGGGAAACCGGAGCACCTGGAGGAAACCCACGCCAAAACGGGAAGAACATGCAAACTCAACACAGAAATGGCAACTGGCCCAGCCGGAACTCAAATCAGCGACCTTCTTGCTGTGACAGTGCTAACCACTGAGCCACCGTGCTGCCCGTTCTAAAAACATTACCTTTTTAATATTTGAATTTATTAATTAATTTTATTTTTCACTGTTTTGAAATTCAGTCAAATGATTAATTGCAGTTGATCAAATCCAAAATATATGTTCGAATTTGGATAATACATGTGTGTTATGTGAACCCGAATATATAGAAAATATAGACCTGACTGAGCATACATTTACAGTATGCCACCTTCAAAAACCAGACAGAATGTTATTCAAAAGTTGCTCTTTTAAATCCCATAAATGTGTGAGAACTCCAGGGATGTGGTGATTAAATGCATGGACTGTGACTATGAGATGCATGGATAAGCACTGCAAATGTAAATCTGGCATAAAATAGACCAGCGCTGAAGGAGACTGTTGTGGACTGGAGACGACATTGTCAACCGTAAGGATTCTTTGATTATTTTTAGCTGCGTTGACTGATGGGAGTCAGAATCTCTAGCAGCTATTATTCTGTCACTTCTAAAGCAGGGGTCACCTCGTCCCGAAAAGCCAGACATCAGACTGACATCTGAAGTTTAGGGAAATTTGGCCTCTTTGAATGGTCAAAGACTGAACACGATGCTATATGATTGACAGGTTAGCCAATCAATCAAGTTTCATTTTGTGCAGTGTCATGCTTAATGGGCATTGTCATCAATATAAACATTGCAGCGTTTTAAATCTGATCAGACTTGTTTCCAGGTGGGCTGATTACAGTTTCTGCAAACTCGACTCCAGGAAATCTTGTACATTTAAACCAATCAGAGGAAGTGTTTCCAGAAAAGTGTATTACAGTGGTCCCTCGCTATAATGTGGTTCACCTTTCGCAGCCTCGCAGATTTTTTTTTGTGCAATTTGACAATTTGTATTTTTTTTCTTTTACACCGCATTGTGTTCTGTGTCCTGATTGGCTGTAGACCATTGTCAATCAATCTCTTCCATGTCTCCTGCACAGTACAGAATGCATTCAGCTTGCCAAATTAACATAGATTTTCGATCGCTAGCAGTGTGAGTTCCAACAAGGATGCAAAAAGAGTTGTCCGCAGCAAAACCATCATAAAGGGGGTCACAGACCAGATGCGCCGCGCCACGAACCGCCATGCATTTTAGAATTGTAAACATAGGTTTATATCAGGGTATGCACACTGGCGTCGGAAGTCGGCGGCTGTCTGCAGTGCCCAGCTACGACTCAGGACACTGTTCATATTTCCGCCACAGAGCACCATCTGAATAGTTTCATATTAAATGCAAATGTGCGCGTCTGGTGTGTGCTACTTCCAACTGTCATGTGCGCGGCACATCCAGTGTGTGACGGCCTTAAGGATGGAGTCTGCTTTAGCTTTGGGGATCAGTGACTGCAGGATAAAGAACATCACGGATGCCAACATTATCTGACAACAGGTTTTGATCTTTGTTTCATTCTATAATACTGGAATTATTTTTCTACGAAGGTTTGAACTTTGAGAGTTTTAAACAAGAGAGAAAAGTGTGAAAATGTTAATGCCTGTCTGAGAAAAGTGTATAAAGTGTGTAGTGAGGGTTTTACAGCCTTAAAACATCTATAATAATAATTGTAAATAATAAAGCTGACTTCTTTGCGGATTTCGCTTATTGCGGGTTATTTTTAGAACATAACTGCCGCGAATAATGAGGGGCCACTGTATATGCATCAGACTTTTCTTTTTATGCATCAGTCTGTGTTTTACCTTACACTCGAAAAATGACTTTTGCTGCTTGTTCAAACTACATATTTAAAATGTGTTGAAACAACACAATTCTTAAGGTTTTTTTTGGAACAACTTAATTGTTTTATGTTCAATCCACTTAAATTTGTAAACTTAAGATTTATTAACTTAATTGATTTGTGTTGGAACAACATAAAGGAATTATGTTGAACCCAGCATTTTTTACAGTGTATTTTCAGTCGCATGTACCTGTACTGGTCTGAATTGTTGAACTGGATCAAGCGAGGGTTCAGTTTCTGCATCAGAATCCTGATAATGTTCAAGAAGAGAAGGAAGTTCATCTGAACAAACAGGAAAATAGGAGATGAAAATAATTATATGGGAGTCTGTTCATTCATCTTTCAGTGGTGTACAAATTACAAATACTCAAATTACTGTAATTGAGTACAGTTCTCAGGAATTGTAGTTTACTGAGTAGTTTTATAAATATGTACTTTTACATGAGTACCTTTTAGTGCTGTTTCAGTACTACTTTTCTTAAACCTGCACTCACTAATTTATGTTTATTTTTTCTTGTCTGCTGTGATTGGCTAAGTAGAATAATCGATCACAAGAATCCTGTCCAATCAAATCGCACATAGAAAAATGGCATCAGACAGACCAACCTCAAAACATGAACACTTTATAAATGAAGCAAACATGTACTATGTGGAAGCATTAAAAGTGTCCAAGAAGATGCAAAATCATTACTTGCAATGACCGACTGTTTAGATTAATGAGAAGATGAAGGATGTCACAAATGGCCTTAAACAATAATTAAATGGACTACAGAACCTTAAGTTTTCAAACACAAGCACAAATTGCATGTATCAGTTTGGCATGAGCTTGGTTTGTGGCACCACATGCTGGACACTCATAGCTTGTTATTCAGGGCTCAAAGTGCATAAACTCAGTGCTATCATATCGGCACAGCTAGATTTTTGCCCCTTAGGTTACATAGATTTTACTCTGCATCTAAATGTATCAACCTTACGCTACATTTTTAATTTGCAGGGTATGAAGTGGAATAATTTTCACGGTAGATACTCACTCACTACACTTGAGTACATTTAAAAGAGCTACTTTTTACTCATACATTGAGTAGTATTTACAACAGATATATTTACTCTACTTGCACTACATTTTTGGTAAGTAATGGTACTTTAACGTGAGTATGATTTTTCAGTACTCTATCCACTGTTGGTTACCTTACCCCAATAGATATTACAATGGGGCCCTTTATGATCCACCAATAAGGAGAATCTTCATTTATGTCCCAGCATCTGAAGAAAAAATGAGACAGCCTGAATGACACAAGAGATAATAAAATCTGTATCTTTTTTTGCTCTCAGACATCCATTAAAAGACTCGTACGCTCTCAACAGATGATGGAAATATGGAGAAGGTCATTCAAGTCATGCAACTTCTCTAAACTGCACTCCAGAGCAGCTTTTTTTTTTAAACCAAAAGTTTGTTTTGTTTTAATATTTTTCTACATAAAATAAGTAATGTTGGGAGGCGGCGCGGTGGCACAGTGGGTAGCGCTGTCGCCTCACAGTAAGAAGGTCGCTGGTTCGAGCCTTGAGTCAGTTGGCATTTCTGTGTGGAGTTTGCATGTGTTCGTGTGGGTTTCCTCCGGGTGCTCCGGTTTCCCCCACAGTCCAAAGACATGCGCTATAGGTGAATTGGGTAAGCTACATTGTCCGTAGTGTATGTGTGTGAATGGGAGTGTATGGGTGTTTCCCAGTGATGGGTTGGAGCTGGAAGTGCATCCGCTGCGTAAAACATATGCTGGATAAGTTGGCGGTTCATTCCGCTGTGGCGACCGCAGATTAATAAAGGGGCTAAGCCGAAAAGAAAATGAAAAAATGAATGAAGTAATGTTTGGTTATGTTAAAGTTACTACGTTCAGCCAGCTGCTAATGTTCAGTCCAATGGATGTTGTGCTGCTATGAAGTTGCTAAGATATCTGCATGGTTTTAGTGTGTTGCTATGGTATTCTCAATGGTATAAGTTGCTTCTATTTTGTTCTGGATGGTTTTCTGTGTTGCTATGTAGTTGCTAAGGTGTGTTCTGGCTAAACATGTGGTCTAACAGGGTTGTTCTTATTCTCTTAATGAGTTATGGGTGTGTTTTGGGCATAGCGTGCATTAAATCAATCAGAGTCTCATTTCCCATTCCCTTTAAGAGCAAGTTGACGTCACGCCATGGCGCATTCACTATTTATATGGTGGATAAACTGAATGCTTTACAAACTTGCAGATGTAAGGTTAAAGCACATAAACAGAACATCTGATACACCACATCCCCCTGATATGAAGAAGGCATGGGAGATTTTTTTTAATTTATGCAGACAATAATAATCTTTTACATTTCAGTCATTTAATTTTTTTATATTTAAAGGTGTTTATTTTTGCTGCTGTGCATCCCTGTGTGTGTAATAAGCAATGTGTATGCATGTATAGAGGTTAATATCACTAACACGCTCTTTAAATAACAAAATGTGTGTGTAAAAAAAAAAACATTCACTTTAGACCAGCTTTTAGTTGGTCAATGGTTTGGTCTATTTCAGTTGGCTCAAAATAGCAATGCATCAACAACGCACGTAGGAGAATGAGTAAGGTAAAAGCACATAAACAGACCATCTACAGAATGAGCCGGACTCCACCAAATCCCCCTGAATAAAGAAGGCACGGAAGGAGGTCATTTTGTTTATTCAGACGATAATAATCTTTTACATTTAAATTCTTTAATTTTTGATATTTAAAAATGTTTTTTTTTTTGCTGCTGTGCATCCCTGTGTGTATAATAAGCAATGTGTACGCATGTATTGAGGTTAATATCACTAACACGCTCTTTTAATAACAAAAAAAAACCATTGACTTTAGGCCAGCTTTTAGTTGGTCAATGGTACGGTCTATTTAAGTTGGCTCTAAATAGCAATGCGTCAACAATGCACGTAAGAGAATGCGTAAAGTAAAAGCACATAAACAGACCATCTACAGAATGAGTCGGATTCCACCAAATCCCCCTGATATGAAGAAACATGGGAGGAGATTTTTTTTATTTATGCAGACAATAATAATCTTTTACATTTCAGTCATTTAATTTTTTTTATATTTAAAGGTGTTTTTTTTTTTGTTTTTTTTTGCTGCTGCTGCGCATCCCTGTGTGTGTAATAAGCAATGTGTCTATGTGTATGGAGGTGCATATTCCTAACACACTCTTTAAATAACAAACAAAAACATGTGTCATTGACTTTAGACCAGCTTTTAGTTGGTCAATGGTTTGGTCTATTTTAGTTGGCTCAAAATAGCAATGCGTTAACAATGAGCGCAAGACAATACGTAAGGTAAAAGTGCATAAACAGACCATCTACAAAATGAGCCGGATGCCACCAAATCCCCCTGATGTTAAGAAGGCATGGAAGAAGGTCATTTTAAAATTGTATTTATGCTCACAATAATAATCTTTTACATTTTAATCCTTTAATTTTTTATATTTATATTTATATTATATTTATTTATGTTTTTCTTTTTGCTGCTGCGCATCCCTGTGTGTGTAATAAGCAATGTGTACGCATGTATAGAGGTTAATATCACTAACACGCTCTTTAAATAACAACAACAAAAAAAACATTGACTTTAGACCAGCTTTTAGTTGGTCAATGGTGCAGTCTTGTCCCCCTGATGTGAAGACATGGGTGAAGATTGTTTTTTTATTTTATTTATGCAGACAATAATAATCTTTTCCTTTTCAATCCTTTAATTTTTATATATTTAAAGATGGGTTTTAGTTTTGTTTTTTTGCTGCTGCACATCCCTGAGTGTGTAATAAGCAATTTTTATGCATGTATAGGTGTATAACATCTGAAGGGTATGGAAGTAGATTTTTTTTATTTATGCAACAATAACAATAATAATCTTTTACATTTTAATCCTATAATTTGTGATACTTAAAGATGTTTTTTTGCTGCTGTGCATCGCTGTGTGTGTGTAATAGGCATGTGTATGTGTATATAAAGGTTAATATCATTAACACATTCTTTAAATACCAGCTTTTAGTTGGTCAATGGTGCGGTCTATTTCAGTTGCCCTAAAATAGCAATGCACCAACAATGTGCCTTAATAAACCTTCATTTCAGACCATTA
This sequence comes from Danio jaintianensis, assembly GCA_903798115.1. Taxonomy (NCBI): domain Eukaryota; kingdom Metazoa; phylum Chordata; class Actinopteri; order Cypriniformes; family Danionidae; genus Danio; species Danio jaintianensis. The sequence continues at coordinate 25,055,799 of CAIGQV010019951.1, read as the reverse complement.
AGCCCACGGGTGCACAAATGAACACAAATACATTTGCTATTTAAACAACGTGGCGCAGGATGTGAAATGATACTGAAACTACAGGCTGAGACTAGCAAAAAATACATGCATCACGCCTGGTGCCGCATTGCGCCTGATGTATGATAGGGCCTTAAGTATGAATGAGCACCACTTATGAAGGTATAAGGAAAAATGTGTAATTACTCAGTGTCTTCAAAATACAGTCTGGAGAAGATCCAGAGGACGATGCAGACCAGTGGAACACCTGTCAGAATAGACAAGAGACAGACAAAAAGATTACTGTTAATAAAAGAGAACCGTACAGAGAGTGTTAAGGGTAAAAATAAAATAAAAGAAGCATATAATGAACCTAGAAGCTATTATTGTCAGTGATTATAATAATAATGGTGCTGAATCTGAACATTTTGATCAAGGCTTTATTAATGATACAGAGACAGAAGCATATTAATAGATGATTCAGAGCTATCCGTGTAATATTAATCGACTTAGTTGTCACCAAAATTTGTCATGATTCCAAAATTAATAATTAAGCATTTTTGAAAAAATGGAAATTAGGCAGCATTCATGAAGTTCATGAAGTATTAAACATGTCTGCACAACAAACAAGAGCACATGCTTTTTATTTGGCTAAAATGGAAATGGGCAGATATATTAATATATTCATGAAATGCAGTTTGCAACCCATTTAACTTTTCTAACATGATACATGAGCACATAAAAAAGGATATTAAACAAATTAATTCATTATTAATGAATAATGGATAATTCTGACTTCCACTGTACATCAGTTTTGATAAAATGTTAAATAAAACAAATTCATAACATCAGTTCACAAAAAGACTGTGCTGATCTGACTCTCCTCGGCCCCACCAGAGTAACAGAGACCAGCAGAAAGAAAAAACAGACAGAATATAAATGGAAACTAAGCAACAGAAGGATTACACTGTACTTCACTGATTGAAGTCACTGAGAATATAATAGCTGAAAAATAATAGGCTATGGAGCCATGAAGGATGATAAAATAAGCACCGTAATGTACAGTTAGTTAGTCTGTCATTACTGCAGAAATAAAACCACAGACATGGAGATCACAACCCTGACATCAAGCAAATACATTATTATTGACATGCAGTACATACACTTTTATTCAGAGGTTTAGGGTTGGTAAGACTTTCTAATGTTTCTGAAAGAAGTTTCTTTTGCTCACTAAGTTTGCATTTAAAAACATAATAATGATTTTTTTAATGTTAATTAATCATCATTGCCTGCAGGCAACAGAAACCATACTAAAAAAAACTAAGAAACAAACATATTAAAAACAATTAATTGGCAACCTTTTGATTTTGTTGTAGGCAAGATTCCCTTTTGTTTAATTATTTATGTTAAAATATAATTCATTTCTGTGATGCAGAGAGTTTATTTATTTATTTATTCAGTTCTTTTTTTTGTTGTTGTTGGGGGCGTGAATAATAATAACTTGATCTCTAGTTGATCATTTGGAAAAGTGGCAGAAGATAGATTTTTCAGACGAATCATCTGTTGAACTGCATCCCAATCATCACAAATACTGCAGAAGACCTATTGGAACCCGCATGGACCCACGATTCTCACAGAAATCAGTCAAGTTTGGTAAAGGAAAAATCATGGTTTGGGGTAACATTCAGTATGGGGGCGTGCGAGAGATCTGCAGAGTGGATGGCAACATCAACAGCCTGAGGTATCAAGACATTTGTGCTGCCCATTACATAACAAACCACAGGAGAGGGCAAATTCTT
>CAIGQV010019951.1:25019394-25040408 GCA_903798115.1 Danio jaintianensis | reverse complement strand
AAAAAACGCCAGTAAATTAAGAAAAGATCTTCATCCGTTTGACAGCACACGTGCTAATCCTCACAACGCATACACATTTTTAAAAAACCTGCAGCGTTTTCACACAACGCAAACAAATTAATAAAACGCCTGCATTTTCTCACAACACTTTCAAATAGCACAGAACACAATGGAAATATTTCAAGGGCACCCTAAAACGTGTCGGACCCGGCTATTTAGGTTATGGTTATTTAGGCTAATAAATACTAAAGACACGGGAATCGGGATATTAAAATAAACAAGCAAAAAACTCACCTTTCAAAGATCAGCTACAACTTCACTGAGCAATAGTCACGGCACAGCAGCATCCATCACATTTTATTTTTGAAACACTAGCTGGCAGTAGGTTGTGTTATGTTCCTCTGTATCGACTTTCGTCGCTGGTGTTTTGTTTTTTCTGAAGGCTACCTTAATGTACAAGTAGCTAAAACTCCCTCATTCAGAGGCGGGAACCGGCGGACGTGCAACAACTTTAATCATAAGGTAAACACAAAACAAAAGTTTCCATCTGGAGCTCCTTCACGGGACTCGACACTTGTAAACACTCGCTCCATCAGGCTCACGGCTCCGCCCACACTTGTCACAGCTACTAATCACGCGTCATTGCGACGTGTAGTTACATTTTGCAACGTGTAGTCGAGGGTTATGCGACCGCGTGAAGGCTGTATAATTGAAGTATAATTCAGCCTTAACAAGTGTTTGGGGCATAAAAAAAGGAAAGAGTGTATCCTACAGGTGGTTTGTCAAACCCACTTACCTGCAGCACACTCAGAATTACAAACATATACTGGAGATATAGATTATCTCTTTTTCTTTTCTTTTTCTGTATTTTGTGATTCATGTTTTTATTATTTCCTGTTTATTTATGCTTTTGAATTGCATTATGAGACCTTGAAAACCTTGAAAAGTTGGAAAAAGTGACTTTTATGAAATTTTTTAATAGTTTAAAGTGATAACTTGTCTGGGTTGGTGTTGTATATTCAATACAAAAACCTTGTAATAAACTGCCAAAACTGTTCATTTTCTGTTATTTTACAGACTTTATTCTCTATATGTTATTTCTTATACATGATATTATTTCAAACTACTAAAATGTCAATAAAAGTCACTTTGTTAAACTGTAGAGTTGAATTTTCAACATCAAAATTTGAAAGAGCAGAGATCAACATCCTATAATGCAATTCCATAAATAAACAGAAAACACTTGTGAATCACAAAATACGGAAACTGTTCATTAACAGATATTAATCACAGTGTAGAAAAAAAACCTGTATTTGTATTAATGGTGTTGAAAAATGCTTCAAGAGAACGAGCTAAATAAAATAAGATGTTTGTTGTCATTAGTGTGAGCAATAACTGACTCTGGATCTGTAAAGTCTTTCAGAGGAAGAGCTCATTTGTAAAGAGTCAGCATCATCTACACACTCTCTCCCTCCATTCATAAACTCTGGTAAGCACTTCATTACACAAAGGAAATATTTACACACACCGCCACCATGTTTCAAGATCATTTACATCTAATTCTGCCAGTTTCTGAACTTGACCCGCGCGCTCTGCCGTGTTCACAGCCACGATCTGTTTGATTAGTGTACAAAAAAAAAGGAGAGAAGAGAGCCGGCGCATTTGTCTCTAATGCTTTTGATTCTCTGGATATGAAATAAAAAGAGAATCCATTAATGCATTCATGCTGTTACTATGACACTGCTCAGAGTTTGCATGCTGTGAAGATTTTACCCGACATGCCCGTCTTCTGTCCACGGATTTATTTTTATGCTTGTGTTGTTAAAGCATGCGTCTCCTTAATTAAGTCCTATTAGTGGCTCTTGCTTTTACGTGGACAAGGCAGTAATTCATGGCATATGTTCATAACCGAAAACATTTTCACTCGATTACAGGCTAGATTTACGCTTTAATTTTCTGTAAAAAATCTATTATTTAAGTTTCCATATTTGCAATCCATGCCAACATGGGGAGAACATGCAAACTCCACACAGAAATGCCAACTGGCCCAGCCGGGACTCGAACCAGCAACCTTCTTGCTGTGAAGCGACAGTGCTAACCACTGAGCCACCATGCCGCCTTTTAAAATATATTTTAAAATGTAATTTAAGCTAAATTTTCAGCTTCATTGTTCCAGTCTTCACATAATGTTTCAGAAATCAGTGCGGTGATGATCATCATTATAATTATCATTAATGGTACACTGTAAAAAATGCTGGGTTCCACACAAATCCTTCATGTTGTCCTCACACAAATCGATTAAGATAACTTAAGTTTTTACAAATTTAAGTGGATTGAACATAAAACAATTAGGTTGTCCCCCCCAAAAAAAGAATAAAGAATTATGTTGATTCAACCTATTTTAAATAAGTAAATAGCAGTCTATTATCACTGTTGAAAAGACTTGCTGAATAATTTTGTGCCAAATGCATCATGCACATTTATTTCATTTAAATATGACGATAAATGTTGCAAAAAATCATTTACTAGTGATAATAGTGTATTTTTTGTATTAATTTATATATTATAAATTCTATTAGTGTAAGTCTTGTAGAATCAGGTGACATTACAGCAAAAACAGAAATGACACATCACAAAAAATGTCAAAATAAAGTTTCATTTTATAAATTCTAGATTTTATTTTGACATTTTTTGTCATTTTTTTGTGTGATCCCAGCGGGCAAGGACGTCAACATGACCTCAAATTGACGTTGTACCCCAACGTCGTGGGGGCGTTGCATTTTGTTTGGAAATTAAAATTGTTTTGACGTCAGAACCCAACGTCAGGTCGACGTCAATGTCCAACATCCAACCTAAAAATCAACCAAATATCAACGTCTATTCATGTTATGTCATGTTATCTATTGTTATGATGTTGGTTTAAGATGTTGGCTCGACGTTGTATTTTGGTCACTTTACAACACAACCTAAAATCAACCAAATATCAACATCTAATGATGTTACAGCTTGATGTTGTGTGGACGTTACCACTATGACGTCTATCAGATATTGGATTTTGGTTGCCATACCTGATGAATAAACATCAGTATTTGACATCAATATGACATTGGTTTAAGATGTTGGCTCCACATTGGATTTTAGTCACTTTCCAACACAACCTAAAATCAACCAAATATTAACGTCTAATGATGTTACAGCTTGACGTTGTGGGGACGTTACTACTATGATGTCTATCAGACGTTGGATTTTGGTTGCCATACCTGATGAATAAATGTCCGTATTTGACATCAATATGACGTTGGTTTAAGATGCTGGCTTGAAGGACACAACCTAAAATCAACTAAATATCAACGTCATTTGACGTCATTATTGGACGTTAAAATAACGTTGTCCTCAGATGCTGACTTGACATTGAATTTTGGTCACCTGACGTCACGATCTAAATCTAACCTAATATTAACATGTTATGACGATGTGTGCCTGCTGGGATGTGTCATTTTTATTTTGCTGTAATGCGACGTGATTCTACAAGACTTATTCTAATATGCTGATTTGATCCACAAGACATATTCTATATTATCAATGCTAAAAACAGCTTAATATTTTGATAGAACACTTATTATTAAAAGAAATCTCAGAACAACAGCACCAATTTACTGCACCCATGACTAAAACTCAATATTACGAATGCAACAACTTGTCTAAAAGTGACTATCAACCTCAGCGCTGATTCCACTGATGAATTCAAAGCACTGAAATGTTAATGCATTTCGGCAAAGAAATTGAACAGGAGAGCTCTTATTTATTTGGACACTTACAAAAAAACACCTGCGCCATATGGACCACCTGTCTTGCTTTTTTTCAGAGAGCTCCATTATACAGCGCTTCATCCCTGGAGAACATTAATCTCTATTCGACAAGACGGCAAGCAGATCCATTTACTGCCCTGTTTCCAAGAAGGTCCCCAGTTCAGTCCGCAGACGCAGCTTGTGCCTCCACATTTACTTCATATTGAGGGGTTCGGGTACAGTTTCCAAGGAAATGGGCACAAAAGCAAATGCACCAGAGGAAAGTTGAGTGCTCACTTATTTTTGACGACGCAAAACCCCGAGATCATTTTCAAAGCTTTCTCTTCGCTCTAAGATGAAATCCACCTGAATTTGCCCACTCACAATTTGAAGCACTGTTGTCTATTGATTAAAGTGCTTAATTCTGCGAAAACAACTAGCTAGATTTACACTATTCTGCGTATTACATAGCTACTTGCCACAAAAGTAAACAATGAGACACAAAACATTGATCTGAGCTGTAATAATTAGCTCATATATACACAAGTACTGTGCAAAAGTCTTAGGCCCCCAGTTTCTCTTGGTTTGATCTGCATTTCTGCCAGAGCTGTTGTCCATATTGCCTGAATTGATTGTGGGATTGTGAATGCTGAAAAGTACTGACAGGTTTTAATTCGTCTTGTAATTCCAACTAGAAAGCACCTAATTTGTAACAGTTTTATTTTTCAGCATGATAATGATCCCAATCACACTGCCAATGGAGAGGAAAAACAGCTGGTGAAACAAAGGCAGTCATGAAGTGGCCTCCACAGAGTCCAGACCTGAATATTATATACAGTATAGGCAATATTATAGGCAGTATGAGATTCGCCTGGAGTGAAAAATAAAGATAGAACATGCTTAATCTAAGGAAGAACTCTTAGAAATGCTGATAATGCTTGATATTAAAAAACACGTCATTTTAGAAAAGACTCAACAAAAAGTTCAAGCTGTTGGTTTATGCTAAAGAGGTCATGTTAAACACACGTTTGATGCTAGTCTTTTGATTCCAGAAGTAATTTTGTTCTGAATATTGTGTACATATTTCCCATATTTTCTGTTTGTATATTAAAGGTATAGTTCACTTAAAAGTAATGACCCAGCACTTGCTCCATACCTTTTAGATACATAGATTTGTGCAAAAGTCTTAAGACTAGTTCACACTACATGACTTTAAATATTGGCAGATCGCTGTGCCGTTCACACTACGCGACACTACGTAAATGATCAATAAGAGGGGGGTCACACACTAGATGATCTGACAACTCGTTCCAAGTATATCTGTCTGCGGACTGCAAGACGGGGGCGTAAGATGAAGGGGTGTAACTTGTAGTAAGTTAGAGGAGTAACTTGCAGTTATCGAGATCCATTGAACCATCGAGATGTTGTTGGCAAGATGGAGGAAATACTTACCAGAGAACATTTTTACCAAATGTTTTTATGAGTTTTCTCCAAATTTATCCACAACCAAGTCATTTGATATATTATTATATTCATTCATTTAGCAACTCCACCATGCAACTTCACTGGCTGACTTCTTCATCTGTTTTGTCATGACAGTTAGCTTACTCGGCGTCTGGCCCCTGTGGTTGCAAATAACAGTAACAGTATGGCGAGCGTGTCAAGTATGAAAGCCTCCGCAACTCGCGGCTGTACATTAATAACTATGATGGTTGGGTTTAGGTTTAGGGAAAGTGTAGACGTTAATAACTGTGATGGTTGGGTTAAGGGTTGGGGTAGGTGTAGACATTAATAACTATGATGGTTGGGTTTAGGTTTAGGGAAGGTGTAGACGTTATTAACAATGATGGTTGTTTTTAGGGTTGTGGTAGGTATAGACGTTAATAACTGATGGTTGGGTTTAGGTGTGGAATAGGTGTAGACGTTAATAACTGATGTACAGCGCCATCTTGCCGACAACATAGTTTTAACATGGCTCCATAACTTCAAGTTACGCCTCTAACGTACTACAAGTTACGCTCCTAAGGCACCTTCATGTTACGCCCCTGCCTTGCAGTCCGCAGACAGACCCTACTCACTCGCTCCCCAACAGCTCAGTCAAGCACAGCCAATGAAATGTTGAGGGAGGAGCCGGCAGAAAAAGCTGAACACTATTGGCTGCTTGTGCACTGATGACATCACTGACAGTGTTTCAAACTTCTCTGAAAGCTTTAAAGGGAATGTTTAAAAACATGGTCAGTCAGCTGATGCATCAGCGGATCAATCGCTCATCTGCAAGGTTCAAGTGGATAGATGTGGCTTTAACACTAGAACTATAGAGGCAGTCAGAGAATTTTTAATTTTTGTAATTTAATAACTCTTTGAAATAAAACTGACATATCTACAATACCCTGACGTTTCCTAAATATCTGTGTATTTCTAACATTGTTATTCTTTTTAAATTACAAAACAGAAAAGAACTGAATATTTCTACCTTTAATTACCATATCGGTCAAAATGACTGCATGCATGTCTGCTACTTTCCGCCGTGACTTTAAATATGCGTGTGTTACATCTGTATGACGTTATACAGTTTGGGGGCTGTTGTTTCGGTTTTGCTGGTTTCTTTTTGTGTTTACAGGATATGCGGGTTGGCTGTGTTGGATGTCAATCATTCGGGAGACAGACTGACGTGCGATGACGCAATTGAGAAGAGCCCCAATCGTTGCACTGCAGGACGGTGGGATACTATATAAGGAAAATGCTGCATCAGTTCGGGATAGCCGGCATTTTGTGTGAACTTGAGCTTTGTTTGACATTTGCTTTCTGTTTGTGTTGCTTCACCTTTTGCTTTGATCCACCATTGTTTGATTAACTTTTGTTTGTGTGCTTTGATTGCCATGTAATACTGAAACGTTTTTGTTTCAAACACTTTTGAGAACTGGAGTGTGAACATCCTATCTGTGTATTATTCTAGATGGAGGAAAGGGAATAGGTAAGCTCTGTCACGTGATGTACATGGCGCACACGCAGCATTCTTTTAGCCATACACACTAGGCTACGGATTTGTGCCACACTTGTAAGTTTTGCTTTGGAAGGAGAGAGTAGGTAAGACACGACGTCTCGGACGTTGAAGGTTTACTTTATGTTTTATTTTGTAGTTCTAGGGGAAGAGTTTGATGGGTTAGTTAATTTTTTTTTTTTAAATTCTTTTCTTTTGTTTGGCACAGTCCCGTTCCCTTTGTCCTCCTTATGTCTGTTAAACTTGGTAAAAAAAACATTTTCTCTAAGCATTTAAACATCCACAGTTTGTTTATAATATACAAGTTCACTTAAATAGTACTTTCGTGTCTTGTTGTTCCTCATCTATTATAAATGGCAACAATAATTATAACTGGCTTAATGTTTTCCTTTTCGTTCCCCTTCGACCATTAAAAAGTAACGGAAGGGATGTAACATTAATGGGGGCTCGTCCGGGATATATTTAATCCTGTAGTTTGCCAGTTGTGAAATTGCAGCTATTTTATATTAGAAGAGTGATGCCTAGCAACTTCCTGCTAACATAAACAACTTTCTGATAGCAAAAACACAAAATTATCTCAGATATATCTTTCAAAACAGCATATTCTGTGCCGCGAAATAGTGTCTGTTTATGAAAGGGAAAATGAAAGAGAGGCCCAGACCTTTGCTGGTGTTCTAGTATCTTAACTACATATTTATAGGCTGTATTACCAAAAAGATATTTTTACAGTAATGGTGTCATAAAACATGATGACAGACATACAAAGCTTAATTTTATTATCTCAATAGAAGCTTTGAATGTAAATATGACTTGACAATATGACGTCTTATATGAGAACGGTCAGAATGAATGATAAGGTAATTCTAATAGAATTCTAGTTCCACTGTTAATATAGCCTACTCTCGTGTCTGTGTAAACATACAGAGTGAGGCGAGTGCATCGATGCCCATTCTGGCCAATCACAGACATTTCGGTTGAGCACCTGAGCACAACGGCCATTCAGCTCATGCTGATATGCTCTCTCATTGGCTGCAGCTCGTCACTACATCTGACCGCACGTGGGCCGACTAGAGTCAGCCGACTGGTCTGGAATATTTAGCATGCTAGATATTGGATTTCCATCTGCGAGGTGTCAGCGATGCGTCAGCGAGCCTCTTTGATGCATTGTTCAGTAGTTCACACATAAAGACTGCCGAGCGCAGAGCACCCCCAGATTTTTTCCCGATCACAGCCCGATCTGTCGGCGAGCTCGTTTAACTTTCAATCGGGCTCAAATCGGGCTTAAAATCCTGTAGTGTGAACTAGGCTTTAGGCTCCCAAAGCTGGTGGTGGCCTAAGACTTTTGCACAGTACTGTATATGAGCAAAATATCACACAAGTGGGATTGCAATATGACTGTGTAATATAACAGCAATGCTGATATACAGCCATATTGCAGTGCTACACGTGTAATATTGCGTTTATACAAAAGTTTGACTATACTATTGTGTAGATAAAAAATAAAATCAACTAAAACTGGGCTTGTGTCATAAATATAAGAAATCATTTACACTCATTGTTCAATCAGCATTGACTAAGGATTACTTAACACTCCATGAAACACTCTTCTCCGAAACAACAAATGGCAGTCTGACCTCAACCTCAGACTGCAACCTTGATGTCAGAAGTGTTGCAATTTCTGTTTTCCATCAGGGCTGGAATGTCGAGTGGCTAAAACAGAGACCCGGGCGATGGAGAAAGACCATTAGTTCCTTACGTTCTGGCTATTAAAACAGCTCACTTGAGGTCAGCATCAAATCAAAATGTTTTAGTTTTATTTTTGTGTGCCCTTGGTGATCTGGGAGGGTGGGATCAGCTTTTCAGTCTCATGAGATCCACCAATAGCAAAGCACAACCATCTAAACAATTCCCTATGGATAAAATCAGTCCTACATTTGTTCTTGTTTAAAGGAACACTCCACTTTTTTGTAAATGGGCTCATTTTACAGCTCCCCTAAAAGTAAAACATCCGGGTCTGGCGGGAGCTCTTTTAGCTTAGCTTATCATAATTCATTGAATCGGATTGGACCATTAGCGATGAGTTGCGATAATTTTCCTATTTAAAGCTTGACTCTTATGTAGTTACATTGTGTATTAAAACCAATGGAAAATGAAAAGTTACTATTTTTAGTTCGACATGACTAGGAACTATACTCTCATCCTGGCGTAATAATCAAAGAACTTTGTTGCCGTACCACTGCAGCAGGGGCAATGATATTATGCAGTAACTGAAAATAGTCCCTAGCTTACTATCATTGCGCCTGCTGCAGCCATGGTACAGCATCAAAGTTCCTTTGGATAGATCAAAAAATGGTAAAACTCTAGGTGTTTAATGGTTTAAATATATGGGACTTAAAATGAGTCAACATGTATTTCCAAAAAATGGAGTAGCACAAAATGGGAGGCCATTAGGGACAAAAGTCATAAATTAAATTGAAGTTATACATTTGATAGTTAACAGGCACAGAGCTGTACTAGGATATACCCTTTTTGTTTGTTTTTCTGCTTGAAAATTTAGACTTTAGCACTTATGTAAGCTAACTTGACACTTGTATTCCAATTAAACACAGCATGAACGATTTATTTTATGAAATGTAATAAATAAATTCATATTATAAAAATCATATAGGCTGCAACTATAATGTACAAGAAAAAACCGCGCCCTCCAATGCTATAGGCCTATTTCACAAAATGGCGATCGAGACCGGAAGTAGGGAAAACTTTGTTCCGGTCGCGCCTCATTCATTCATTGTCGTTAATAAACTTACCAACTATACGAATCGCAGATGTTGTCCGTTTTGTTGACTGTTTTCAGGGAGATGTGAGGCGATCAAAATTGGACAAGGGTTTCATTTTTCAATTCATGACAATTCATTTTTGACTATCAAGGCATGTATTATATTAAGATAAGCTGGCATAATAAGCGAATTTAAAACTGGTTGTTAATAACTGTTTATGTGTGTTTGGACACTTCAGTCTCAAACAGAGTTTTAGGGAAAGTGGTCATTAGGGGCAGGTGCTATAGGTCGCTAAGAAAGCGTGAGGAACCACATCAGCTTGAGGTAAATGCATTCAGAATTCAGCAAATCATTCTTTATAATACATCTAACGTTATCTCAATATTAACAACAAGCGTAGTGGAAGGCACAGCCTGTGGTGTAAGAAATTTATGGCCGGACTGTGGATGGACGCGAACTTCATCCTCCGTGAAGTGCATAGCACACACAAAAGTGCTGCCCTTCCTCACAGTAAATTCCACCCCCTCATCTCTCCGAATAGCCCAAATCCAACGCCTCTTAATGGTTTCATCGCTGGGGAAGCTATGAAACGACAAATACGGCTGTTTCTTTTTCGAATTAGTACAAAAAGGTACGCTGCAAGATTGGTTACTCTTAGTCTCCGCCATTGCACTTTGCTTCTACCGGAACAAAGTTTTCCCTACTTCCGGTCTCGATCGCCATTTTGTGAAATAGGCCTATTTATCAATCAACCCCCTGAGGTAAAACTCGCGCGAAAAATGATTGACAGGTGCCGCTCCCCGTTTCGACTCTGAGTCAGTTGTAAAATAAATAAATAGGCTAAATAAAGTCGAGCAAATGATCATAAAAGCACATTATGAACAATCACACAGAACCCAAAATATATAACAATACAAAGTTTATGAGATACAGATAAAATGCAACGCTTCAGTCTCATTCTAAGCGCGTGCATGTAAAGACTGGACCAGATACTTTCAATCAAAAGTCTTAGTTATTAACCTGTTTCCGACACAAATAGGATATGCGTTATAAAAAGTAATAGTCACCTAAAAGCATAAGAGACTTCCTAAAAGCATAAGAGACTTCCTAAAAGCATAAGAGTGATGCACTGAGTTTTTTTTGGTTTTTTTGTACAGTGAAACGCATCTTATCAATCGTGCAAACATTTTTCCTGATAAAGGTGAACAAATGTGTGTACTCACAGTTGTGAGAGATGTCAGCAGCCACAAAAGTCCACGCGCACACGACAGCATCCCTCCAGTCGAGACCACAGCGCGCGCTCACAGATGCATCTGGAGCAAACGCTTTATAGACTGAGTCTGACCAATCAGAGCAGAGAGAGAGGAAGGGAGCGCGCATCATTCATCACAACGCACACCTTTAAATCACGCGGCAAACAAATAATTATTGCTTTCTTCACTTTTCGTCTGGTATGAATATATAGGGGTGAATTCAGGTCATTTTTTGATCATCTCAATGGCAAAAAGTGTCCCTAAACGGGTTTTAATATTAAAAATAAACATATCAATAATATTTATCAATACCTACGGCTCCTGGTATCTGTCGGACTAACGATGTGAAGGGTGCCAACACAAGCAACCTGTTTGAACACCTCCCCGTGTCGATCACCCTCAGATTACACCATTTTACAGAAAGTAAGTTTGTATTAATATTTCACTCGTCACGGATGGGAAATGCTACCTGTTAACAGTGTTTTTCTGTAGCACGTGTGTAATAGTTTTGCGTTTACAGAGATTTACTGACATACTTTCAATCTACATTCACGTTATATCATCAGTGTTTGAAATGTTTTGTGAGCAAACGTTGTTTCAACAACATGGTTTAGATGGGATGAGTAAGAAACTAGTCCTACACAAAGGAGTTGTTTGATGTCAAAAAACTGAAAAATATCTTAAAATAACAACATTTGAACAATATATTTAGGTGTGTAGGTTCAGCAGTAAAATACTGCAGTCCAGTCTGTGTGCATTATTGTCTAAGTCAATTCATTCATTTTCTTTTCCGCTTAGTCCCTTTATTAATCTGGGGTCGCCACAGCGGAATGAACTGCCAACTTATCCAGCACATGTTTTACGCAGCGGATGCCCTTCCAGCTGCAACCCATCACTGGGAAACATCCATACACACTCATTTACACACATACACTACAGACAATTTAGCTTACCCAATTCACCTATAATGCATGTCTTTGGACTGTGGGGGGAAACCGGAGCGCCCGGAGGAAACCCACGCGAACACCGGGAGAACATGCAAACTAAACACAGAAATGCCAACTGACCCAGCTGAGGCTCGAACCAGCGAACTTCTTGCTGTGAGGCAATCGTGCTACCCACTGCGCCACAGTGACGCCCATAAGTCAATTCAATGCCATCAATTATTTCTTAATGTGCTCACACACACACACACATGCTCACTGTCACATAATAATTTTGGCCACCAATGTATATATGCAATTCATTAATATCAAACAATAATATACCTGTTCACCAAAACATTTCTCATAAAACTCAAAGCCCTTGTTTTTTTGTGTTTGTCCAAGTTTGGTATTTGTTCTTAAAGAAAAGACTGGTGTACAGCACGAAGACAATTATCAAATCAAACACGTACAACAAGATACATTTTTCTTTATTCAAAGATATGTACAATAAAATAACAATGAAAAAACACTTTTCTTTTCTTTAAATAAACTTTTTTTAAACTAGATCCAATTCAGCTTCTGGGTCAGAAACACTTGTTTGCTCCATGTTGACCTGATCCATTTCAACAGCGGGCTCTGTCTTAGGGTGCTTTCACACTAGCACTTTTGGTCCGCACCCGGGTTCGTTTGACGTCAGAGTACGGTACGTTTAGCTAGTGTGAATGTGTCTTCTGAACTCGGGTGCGCACCCACGGACCGTACCCGAGCCTACCTGAAAGAGGTGGTCTGGGGTACGGTCAGGGCTGGACTGGGACAAAAAAAATCGGCCCTGGCATTTTGGGCCAGAGCGGCCCACTACAAACAATCAAAATGCTACCCATCTGTGCATGCCCTTGAATATGTTTACCAACTCCTATTCTATAAAAGCAGAAAAGCCATATATAGGAAATAACGAGAGTTGACAAATTAAAAACTTAAAAAAATTAATTTATTATAATAAAATTATAATCCACACTGGAAGTCCATCTTGTGTGTGCCTGTGTGTTTTGAGGGAGCCTATATTAAATAATGAACAACAAAAACTGCCTGCTGACGCACACAGTTAATGTTGATTAACAAACGAAAGTTAAATAATAAAAGCAATGTATCAGAGACCCTTAAAAAATTCAAACGTTTAACTCAACAGTGAAACATCAAAACACAGCTTAAAGATTTGATATAGTCAATCAAATGAACTTAAACGATTAAAAAAATGCAACAAATATTTATTTGGGCCCAAACTACAAAACCAAATTTAAAACAATTTCAGTATTAGTTTTGCTGAAGTTTGCTTTAGCACACTAGTTTGATCATGTATAAGTATCATTATAACTATAAGCTTACATGCTGACAATCAAAAACAAAATTACATGATATCACAGGTGATTGTCTTCTGACATAGTGCACCTAAAAAAAAGACATGAATGACACTCCTCATAGAGTTTGAGAAGCATACAGTTCTTTAGGATCTATATAGCCTATCATTTGTAAAAACTTCTTGGAACTGGGACACCTTCCGGATCAACCAGATCCAATTCAGTTTCTGGCTCAGGAACACATGATTGCCCCATGTCGACTTCATCCTTTTCAGAAGCTGATTCGTAATCACTTCCCTCTAAAACACTCATCAAATTAGGATCTGTCTCAGGCTGTGCCGAGAACCCAAAAAGCTTTCAAAAGAATGAGAAGAATTTGCATTTACCTGTTGGGTTCATGGCATCACTGATGTCGACCTCCAGACTTGCTGGAAACACATGTTCCTGTTCAGAACTGCTTGGACCTGGAACACCTTCTGGATCAAGTACATGTATGTATAACAGTATTTATGTTTGGAATTAAATTAATAGGACCAAATTTAACCCAATGTTTGGGTTAGTCCATATTTTACCCACTTTGTGTTTAAATAACCCAGCATTTCTCAGAGTTTATAGGCTATATACATACAGTAGTCAACATTTGAAGTGGATATAAATAAATAAATTGGGTGTTGTTCAATATATATGTAAACAGTCAAGCCCGAAATTATTCATTCATTCATTTTCTTTTCGGCTTAGTCCCTTTATTAATCAGGGGTCGCCACAGCGGAATGAACCGCCAACTTATCCAGCATATGTTTTACGCAGCGGATGCCTTTCCAGCTGCAACCCATCACTGGGAAACATCCATACACACTCATACACAACGGACAATTTAGCCTAACCAATTCACCTATACCACATGTTTTTGGACTTGCGGAGGAAACCGGAGCACCTGGAGGAAAGCCATGCGAACACGGGGAGAACATGCAAACTCCTCACAGAAACGGCAACTGACCAGCCGAGCCAAGGCTCGAACCAGCGACCTTCTTGCTGTGAGGCGAACGTGTTACCCACTGCGCCACCGTGCAGCCTAAAATTATTCATACCCCTGGCAAACTCTGACTTAAAGCTTTTGTTCAAATGTAAATAAAAGCTCAGAAATATATATTTTTTCCCACAATGATTCCTCTTGTACATCGTATTATTATCTTTTGGGTGAAGCTTGTGTCATTTCCGGTCAAAAAAAAAAAGTGGTTGCAGTTCAAAACTTTAAGCCAGAAATAGCCAGGTATATGAATAATTTCAACCTTGACTGTATATAACGATGATTTCTTCTGAGAACTGAGGAAAAAAAGGTCAGAAGTGAGATATAAACTTACAATTTTGAGAAATAGAAAATAATAGGACAAGATATAAACATGGGCTGCGTCCGAAATCGCATGCGTCCATACTGTATAGTGCGCTAAGGGAAGTTTTATAAACTAATTTCAAGAGGAGCACGTGATATGATTGGTCACGGCTGGCTTCTCATCCGTAATCAGTAATAATCCAATCTGATCGATCCAAGCTTACAATAAATAGACCGATTTCACCCTATTGCCCTATTTTCATTTTGGAAGAATCCCCCTTCCACCCCATCTCCTCCTTTTCCTCCCTTTTCCAGGGGGAGCTCTCGAGACCTACCTGATCTCGGACCCCCTTTATATGCTTATTGACCAGACGGGTCAATTATCTCCGAGCTCAGGGTTCTCTCCTGGGACAGCATGCCAAACCTGCTATTAACGCCAAGCATATCTAAGTGTGAACTCTTGAAAAACAGTATGCGAGCCGAGTAGTATGTCTGAATTCATAGAATTCGAAAAACAGTATGTGAGAAATACCCGGATGACCTACTACTACCAGCGAGATTCTGAAGTGCGCATTGGATGGACGCTACACTATCCCATGATGCACTGCAAGAGAATTCATGAATGCGAGTGAAGCGACGCAACGGTCACATCATAATGACCAATGGCGGATGTAGTACGTCCAAGTTCCATTCATACTACTCACATTTATACTGTATAGAACATACTTTTCTAGCGGTCGAGTAGTACATTCAAATTCAAATGCGGTACCTACTGAGTAGTAGGCGATTTCGGACGCAGCCTTAGAATTTCCAGAAATGAACTAAAAAAAAAAGATGCAAGACAAAGTCAGAATTGTGAAATATAAACGTTCATGAATGAATTCCAATAGATTTTAAGAAATAAACTATTCTAATCAATAAACCAAATTTCGCTAATCAGAATTAAGAGGAAAAAACTCGTGTGAACACAATTTGAAGGGTAAAATTCTGAATAGCAAACTCTGAATTGAGCAAGTGATGTACACACTCTACACATACATTAGACGAAGACTGCAGAAAAAGCATTTTATTCAACACGGAAAGGTTGTCCGTGTCATTAAACCGCCACGAGATGCTAGCAGTAGCTGATCACTGCCACACACGTCACATAATGTTGCCAATACAGCTGATAGAGGCTCATTTACATCCAATCATTTAGCAGATGCTTTTCTCCAAAGCGACTTACAAATGAGGACAATAGAAGCAATCAGACCAACAATAGAGCAGCGATACGCAAGTGCAGCGACAACACTCTGGAAAAAAATGCAAGGTGCCAGAATTGGTAAAAGGACACGTTTCAAGTCCACAAAGAATCTTTCAGAGAAGTGCGAAGAACATTTGAATGAACTAAAGAATATAGTTATTACACTATAATGATAATTTTGTTAATAGAAAGGTTTCAAACATATTAAATATTTCAATAGAGATGGCAATCTTTATTTTTAAGAATGAAGTGCCAGTTAATCCATTGTCCAATACAGGTTTTTTTGTGTGTATGTGTGCTAATAGGCTACCAGTGAGATTTTTTATGTTTTATAATAAGCTTATTCTGCTCACAAGGCAGCATTTATCAATGAATATATACACTCACCGGCCACTTTATTAGATACACCTAACTAGTACCGGGTTGGACCCCCTCTTTTGCCTTCAGAACTGCCTTAATCCTTCGTGGCATAGATTCAACAAGGTACTGGAAATATTCCTCAGAGATTTTGGTCCATATTGACATGATAGCATCACGCAGTTGCTGCAGATTTGTCGGCTGCACATCCATGATGCGAATCTCCCGTTCCACCACATCCC
The DNA here is from genome assembly GCA_903798115.1 of Danio jaintianensis. NCBI lineage: Eukaryota > Metazoa > Chordata > Actinopteri > Cypriniformes > Danionidae > Danio > Danio jaintianensis. The sequence continues at coordinate 25,024,136 of CAIGQV010019951.1, read as the reverse complement.
AAAGGTGCTCTATTGGATTGCATTTGAGTACAGTGAACTCATTGTCATGTTCAAGAAACCAGTTTAAGATGAATCACACTTTATGACATGGCGCGTTATCCTGCTGGAAGTAGCCATCAGAAGATGGGTACACTGTGGTCAAGCAACAATACTAAGGTAGGCTGTGGCGTTGACACGATGCTCAATTGGTACTAATGGGCCCAAAGTGTGCCAAGAAAATATCCCCCACACCATTACACCACCACCAGCAGCCTGAACCGTTGATACAATGCAGGATGGATCCATGCTTTCATGTTGTTGACGCCAAATTCTGACCCTACCATCCGAATGTCGCAGCAGAAATCGAGACTCGAGACCAGGCAACGTCTGACCAGCCCGTCTGGCACCAACAACCATGCCACGTTCAAAGTCACTTAAATCAGCTTTCTTCCCCATTCTGATGGTCTGTTTGAACTGCAGCAGATCGTCTTGACCATGTCTACATGCCTAAATGCATTGAGTTGCTGCCATATGATTGGCTGATTAGAAATTTGCGTTAACGAGCAGTTGGAGAGGTGTACTTAATAAAGTGGCCGGTGAGTGTATATATATTTCACTTCAAATGTCATGATTTCACGTCAAAATGTATATAATGGTCACTTCAAATATTCTAGTATCATGATCTGCTCAAGAAGAAACATTTATTATTATTATTATTATTATTATTGTCAGTTTGGGAAACTGATACAATACCATTCAAAAGCACCACTCAAATTCAAAAAATTATTTTATTTATCAAAATAAACTGTTCAAGAGTGAAAGTAAATAAATTTATAACGTAAAAACAGATTGAAAACAAAAGCTATTATTTTGAACTTGTTTTCTTTTGAATGTTTTCTTCACTGATAATTGTCACTGAATCGTTATTAGTGATTTAGTACTAACAATAACTGATCAGAACAGCAAATCATCATATAATGATTGTTTTCATAAGGCAACTTTATAATACAGTAACATACTCCATGAATGTCCTACAGTAAAATACAGTTCATATTACAGTCAAATACTGTGTAATTTACAAAAATCGTTTACAGTGTAATTAATATATTTGACTCTCTCTTGCTAATAATTCAGAAGTCACTTGCTTAGAATGATCAGATTTTTCTGATTTCGGCGAACAGATTTGAATGGTTCAAAAAAACATATCAGCACATTATACACCACTGTGTAATTTTTGTAACAGCTATAGTTATGGTATGTCATGCTGCAATATGCAAATAATTGATGTAAACCTGTATTGCTGATTAGTACGTTTTTTTTTTATGAATTGTTTTGTATGTATTGCACACATTTATTCAAATCAGGTTTACTTGTATAGTGCTTTTCACAATAATTATCTTTCAAAAGCAGCTTCACAAAAAGGTGCACGTTATTACATTACAATCAATATCATAAAAGTTAAGGAGCTGTGTATAGTATGGGCAGTTTATCAACATAGTTAACCTGCAGTTATACAGTATAAAGTGTCCAAGGTGTTTCTGTCACACCTGCTGCAGTGCCCTCTGGTGGTCTTCAAGGGCACCAGCTCTTGTTTTGGTTTTTGTGTTTCGTATCCTAGTCATGTGATCACACCTTGTTTCCAGCTGTTCCTCATTGTCTAATAAGTTATGTCTTTACAAGCCCTGTTATGTTGTGTTTAGTTTGCCTTTGGATTTGCAATGTTCTGTTTAGTTCTGTCCTGCTTTATTTGTGGTCCGGTTCATCGTGTTTGGTTAGTTTGTTCACTTTGTTTAGTATCATCACTATGTTTTTGGATTCCTGTTTAGTTTTTGTTTGATTCACTCTTTTGCTTAGTTTTTGCACTTCAAGTTTTCGTCGGTTTTGGTACCTTGCCTGTCCCCTTGTAATTTTTGTGGATCTTCATTGTTTGACAATAAATGTGTTTTGCTGCACTTGGATCTTTCCCTTGTTTTTGTGATACCCAGTCGTGACAGTTTCTTGAAAGTGCCTTTTAAACAGCATGCTTTAGTATTACATGGTGAAACCGAATTAAAGGCTTTGAGCTGCACTCTGATGGATACAAATATAACAGATGCATGCCGTAAAGGGTTTTATCTTTTTGTTTTAAATCAAAACATAGCCTATACTTTAGTTTTCTGTTGAATAGCGCTGAAAGCCTGCTGTTGTTTTAACAAAACATCCACACACGTCTGATTGACATAAATTGCACTCTCTTATTTTGATGTCGGAAGCAGGGTGTGTGTGGGGGGTGGGGGGCCCTTTAATAGTGAGAAACAGCTTGCTCGGATCTGTATCTTAAATAATAATACATAAATATACATTTGACCGCGACATTTAATTGCACCAATCAGTCTATGCATGCGAGAAAAAATATCATTCATTATCAGTCCGATACCAGAATATCTGAGCACTGATAGACACTGTAAGTGTCCACAAAACAATTTTCATGCAAAATTGTTGTTTGTGTCTACATATAACCTAAATGTAAAGTAAAAATACCATAGTTTGTATAGGCCTATCTACACTGTAAAAAATGCTGGGTTCCACACAATGGATTTGTGTTGGGACAACATGAGTTAACTTATTAGTTTTTACAAATTTAAGTGGATTGAACATAAAAAATTAAGTTGTCCCACAAAAAAACTCAAAAATGTGTTGTTTTAGCTCAATTTAAATTAAAAAGTTAAAGTAGTTTGAACAAAGAGCAAATGTCATTTCTCGAGTGTATTCAGAGGTTATTGTAGGTCAGAATACACTAAATATCCCTTAAAACACTGAAAACTTATATGAACACTGAAAACACTGCAAATGTTTTTTAATGAATTAGATGTCATTTAAATAAGCTTGATTCACAAGGATGCATTACACGAACATTACTGAAAATTTGACAACCCAAACATCAATGTGTAATTCGCACCCTGGTTGCAAGGCAGGTTATTTTATATATTTGTGTGCAGTTTGCAAAATAAAAGTTATGCGCTTGATTGAGCTTCTTTTTAGTTTATTTAATACTGGCGGGGGTTTGAATATTAAGGATTAAAAAAAATCACAACAGTAAGAATCGAAGGAAATGGAATCAATTTGAAAAAATTTGGAATCAAACTGCCCTTGCTATTTGAAATAACCATTTTATGAAAGCAATGATCCCCATGAAGCCATGGTTTACAGTGAATTTATAACAGCTAAGAAGAGTTTCATTTGAAATTATGTCATTTCAGTTCTTTTTTCGATTTCGTTTGATGTATACCAGGGCCTTAATTGACCACGGCTCAACCAATCAGAAACAAGAAACTTAAGACCATCCTCACTGGTCATTTACAGAGGAATTATTAGCCCCCCTGTATAAGTGACATTTAAAGGCTTAACTAGGTTCATTAGGTTAATTAGGCAAGTCATTGTATAACAGTGGTTTGTTCTGTAGATCATCGAAAACAAAATGCTTAGGAGGGCTAATAATATTGACCTTAAAATGGTTTTAAAAAAATTAAAAACTGGTTTTATTCTAGCCGAAATAAAACAAATAAGTATCAGAAATACTGTGAAAAATTCCTTCCTCTGTTAAACATTATTTGGATTTGGGAAATATTTTTAAAAAGTTAAACTAATAATTGTGAATTCAACTGTAATAATTCAGGATGAAAGTCTTAAAGAGTAATGCTGTAGTCCAGTTTGGACAGACACAAACTTGAGTAAGGAGTCGCATCGCAGGCTCTGATATGAATACTGTACAAGGCAAATCTGCAGGACTTGGTAGTTCTAACATTGTGGTGTGTGAAGCTGATCATCAATCACAACTAGGTTTCTGACTGTCCTTAAAGGAGTTATGACTACTGAATGGAGAAGTTGTGATGAAAACTGGGCTTTACTGAGATCATTAGTAGCTCCAGGTTATCATTTTCCTTCAGCTTAGTCACTTATTTATCAGGGGTTGCCACAGCGGAATGAACCGCCAACTATTCCAGCACATGTTTTACACAGCGGATGCTCTTCTAGCCACAGCCCAGTACTGGGAAACACCCATTCACGCTCACATTCACACACACACACTCATACACTATGGCCAATTTAGTTCATTCAATTCACCTATAGTGCATGTCTTTGGACTAGGGGGGAAACCGGAGCACCCGGAGAAAACCCACACGAACACGGAGAGAATATGCAAACTCCACACAGAAATGCCAACTAACCCAGCTGGGACTCGAATCAGTAATCTTCTTGCCACCGTGCCACCCAAAGGTCCTTAATTCAGCATGAAATGTGAGATGCAAACATTTATTTAAAGGGATAGTTCACACAAAAATGATTTCAAATTCATCCATTTATATTCCCTCATGTGGTTTTAAACCTGAACGAGTTTCTATATCTTCTGTTGAACACCAAATAAGATATTTTGAAGAATGTTGCACCCATCGACTTCTATAGTCATTTTATTTCTTAAGGCAATAGGTCCAAGCAAACAGCATTCTTTAAAATATCTTAATTTGGGTTCAACAAGAAAGAAACTCAAACAGGTTTTGAACAAGTAAAGAGTGAGAAACAGAGGCAGAATTTTCATTTTTAAATGTAAACCATCCCTTTAATTATTTAAATGTACATGTTTATCCATGGCGACACGGTGGCTCAGTGGCTAGCACTGTCGCCTCACATCAAGAAGGTCACTGGTTCGAGTCCCGGCTGGGCCAGTTGGCATTTCTGTGTGGAGTTTGCATGTTCTCCCCGTGTTGGCATGGGTTTCCTCCGGG
>CAIGQV010019951.1:24988100-25013174 GCA_903798115.1 Danio jaintianensis | reverse complement strand
TGTGTGTGTGTGTGTGTGTGTGTGTGTGTGTGTGTGTGTGTGTGTGTTTAAATAAATAACAGAAACAATACTTCTAAAAACAATAATAAATATTATTTTTATATAAATATTTGATATTGGCCACACAATTTAAGTTAAATTTTTAGTTTTATCAGTTTCAATGTTTAACAGTTTAATAGTCACCCAAGTAATATTTAATAGGTTTATACAGTACAGTACTGTAGGCTTATACAGTTTATACTGCCGCTAGATGGCGCCACTAACTCGGTTTAGTGCTCTTGTGTCCACAGAATATACATTTTCCTGTAATTTAGTGACTCTTTATTCCACGTGATAAATAAACTACTAGTCAGTCAACAATTCAAACAGTTTTAAGCCATTAAATCGTTTAAAGACCTTAAAATATTAAGTCCCGTTGAACTGAGCAGTCTAATATACTTTAACACTTCACCCTGAAAAAAAATCATACATCGCTAAAAAGAGTTTATCACTTTCACTTTCCCTTTCCTTCAGCGTAGTCCCTGCTTTTTAATAGTTTTAATTAATTATAAAATATATTTATATAAATTTGTAATATCATCTAAACTGGGGCGACGCGGTGGCGCAGTGGGTAGCACGTTCGCCTCACAGCAAGAAGGTCGCTGGTTCGAGCCTCGGCTGGGTCAGTTGGCATTTCTGTGTGGAGTTTGCATGTTCTCCCCGTGTTCGCGTGGGTTTCCTCCGGGTGCTCCGGTTTCCCCCACAAGTCCAAAGACATGCGGTACAGGTGAATTGGGTAAGCTAAAATTGTCCGTAGTGTATGTGTGTGAATGAGTGTGTATGAATGTTTCCCAGAGATGGGTTGCAGCTGGAAGGGCATCCGCTGCGTAAAACATATGCTGGATAAGTTGGCGGTTCATCCCGCTGTGGCGACCCCAGATTAATAAAGGGACTAAGCCGAAAAAGAAAATGAATGAATGAATGGATATCATCTAAACATTCAGGTATTAAATTTGAGGTGCTAAACCAGTGACGATATACAGCTATATCACACTGCTACGAGCGTGATATTGCGTTTATACAACAGTTCGACGGCATAATCGTGTATATAAAAAGAAAATGAAACACGTCTCAAAAACCCTTTTAGTTTTGTCATACAGATACGTGTAAGACATCATTCAAAACTAGAAAGGGTTTAAAGTGCACCTAGTTTACCCCTTTTTACAGATTTAATATAAGTCTTTTGTGTCTCCAGAATGTGTCTGTAAAGTTTCAGCTCAAAACACTCATCAGATTATTTATTATACCTCTCAGAAGTTTTTAGAATTTTTAGCTCTTAGCATCTTGTAGCTGTTTTGGTGGACTGTGCCTTTAATGCTAGTCCTCCCCGCCCACCATTCCCACGTGCCTGTCAGTGTGCCTCAATCTCCGCCCTCGGCTGCCTCAGATAACAGACAGACATGAAGGAAGCAGATCTCACGTAACGTTTGTCAGAAATATTACAGTAAGAACTTTCCCAATGATTATTTGATGTATTTGTTGTGGAGTTGCAATGATGAATCACACACAATATCATTACAAAGTTCACTAACACACACAGACACAGAGACACACACACGCACGCACACACACACACACACACACACACACACACACCCACACAGCCGACACACAAACACAGACAGCACGCGCGTTGAGCTTTGCACTGTTTTTGCACGCAAATGTGACAGGATACACGTTAATATCCACTGCTGTATGGATATCCGTTATGTTAATGTACAAAATAAAGCTGATTTAACGTCCACAACCGGGATTGAAGCATCTTCATTTATAATTGTACTGACACGCGGCTGTGGTGATAAAGTAAAGCTGAAGTAAATCGCTGTAATTCATTACAAACATGCACTGTTTTAAACATGTGTTAAACTTGTAAAACTCACTCTTGATAACGTTTGATGATGATTGATGATCCGAGCGAACTGAACAGATCTTTTATTCCCGGTTGCTTTGCGCACGTCCTGTCTTGTTGATATGATTATACACGTTACTATGGAGACATGTTAATACGCAGCTGTCAATCAATTCGGTGGGCGGGGAAACCGCACTCCTACGTCAAGTTGCGGTCGGCCTCAAAATGGGAGGGATTTGGATGCTATTTTAACGTCAGGAAATTAAAAAAAAGAGACTTATTGTCTTTATATCACCCCAATATGACTGTGGACACACTATACCTACACACAGTTCTGTCCAAACAGCTTAAAAAAGATGATTTTTATCCAACCTTTAAGTTAATTTATGTATAACATACTCTCCCAAAAAAAACGATTTTAATTTTGCTAATTTTATATGCTACTTTTGTCTCAATGTATTAGTTTCTGTTTCTCCGTGAAATTTGCTAGCAGTTTCTGATTGGACGCTAGAGTTTGTACCGTGATGTATTTGTACCTGTAACTCTTGGTGTGGGTATATATGGTGGTGGTGGTGGCTGAGATGCAGTGTTTGATGGCTGATTGTCTGATGAGCTGTTGAGTTCAGCCTTTGTGAATCTCTCCACCACGGCGCCGTGTTGTGTGTAACACTCTCGACAGCAGCGCTCCTTCTTTGAGTTTTTGGTCATCACGTAATTGTTGCTGCAGTAGTAGCAGAAGATACGGCCACACAACCTGCCAGAAAACACAGCGCAGGTAAAGCAAGTGCAAATATTTGGCATGCACAACAATATTTATAAACCAAACAATGCATCACTGTGATGTTTTGTTTATAAAGTCAGTAATTTGTACCAATAAATGTAAACTTTTATTTTTGTCAAAGTTAATTAAATAATAAAACAAAAACAATAATAATAATTATTATTACTACTATTACTACTATTATTATTATTATTATTATTATTAATATTATTATTAGCATTATCATTATTTATTTTCTTTTCGGCTTAGTCCCTTTATTAATCTGGGGTTGCCACAGCAGAATGAACCGCCAACTTATCCAGCATATGTTTTACACAGCGGATGCCCTTCCAGCTGCAACCCATCACTGGGAAACATCCATACACACTCATTCACACTCATACACTACAGACAATTTAGTTCACCCAATTCACCTAAAGCGCATGTCTTTGGACTGTGGGGGAAACCGGAGCACTTGGAGGAAACCCACATGAACATGGGGAGAACATGCAAACTCCACACAGAAATGCCAACTGACCCAGCCGAGGTTCGAACCAGCAACCTTCTTGCTGTAAGGCGATCGTGCTACCCACTGCGCCACCGTGACGCCCCATTATCATTATCATTATTGTTATTATAATTATTATTATTATTGTTTTTATCATTATTAGTATTATTATTATTAGCATTATTATTATTATTATTAGCATTATTATTAGCATTATTATTATTAGCATTGTTATTATCATTATTATTAGCATTATTATTATTATTATTAGCATTATTATTAGCATTATTATTATTATTATTATTATCATTGTTATTATCATTATTAGCATTTTTATTAGCATTTTTATTATTATTATTATTATCATTGTTATTATCATTATTATTATTATCATTATTATTATTAATGTTCCATTATCTAATTTATTTACTAACATGAAATAATAACGAACAATACTTGCAATACAGCATTTATTAATCATAGTTCAATATTTAGTAATGCATTATTGATATTTTTTTAAATAAATGCAATTATATGAACGCTATAGGTGAATTGGGTAAGCTAAATTGTAGTGTATGTGTGTGAATGAGAGTGTATGGGTGTTGGTTGAATGAATGAATGCATGAATGAATTTATAAATTAATATTTATTTATTTATGTTTTATTGTCATATCAGCAGCATTGGCTATATTCATGCGTCATATTTCACACTTCTAGTAAATATTCAATATATAATTTACAATCATAACTGTTTCTTAATCATTCATTGTACAAAACTATAAAAAAATATGTCAATCAGTTTCTGGGTAAAGGATTGACTAAGTATGAAATTTTCTTACTATTAATTTGTTCATTTGCATGTGTTATCTGCATCGTTTCTGCCAAATGGACTGAAGCAATTACGCAGATCATGTAACACAGCAAACAATGTGCAAACACAGCCAATGACAAAGATTTATTTCAATGCCCAGTGCTAAACTTGCCGATACAGATGCAACAAAAATTTGGACTCTGAAAACTCACTGAATATTTCATGAATATATTTGCATTATTTAACAAAATACTCATGTTTATTAGTTTGAGATATATATATATATTTTAAATCAAGCATAACTTCTTTTAAAGTTAGCAGAAACATAGTCTTTATAGTCTTTTCCATTTATTGTTGAAGGAAAAGCAAAATGGCTTCTCAAACATGAACAAATTTAGGGCTGGGCATGATTTTGTCATGGGGGATTGATTAGACTGTTGTAGTTTGCTATTGGTTGATCTAAAGTGATTGACAGGTTGACCTCACCCTTGCATCACTAAATACATCTTTGTTCTTGTGGAATTGATTAGACGGTTGTGGCTTGCTACTGGTGAATCTAAAGTGATTGACAGGTTGACCCCACCCTTCCATTACTAGACAAATCACCAGACTAGAGAGAGGAAATTATTTTGATTAAAGTCGGCATGAAATAGAAGTTTCAAGAGTTCACACTTAGCTGATGCTTGATTAAGTAAAAGCGTATTTGGCATGCTGTCCCAGGAGAGAGCCCTGAGCTCTGAAGATCCACAAGCCCTGGGCTCCCTCCATTTAGACAGGAGGGAGAGAGGGGAGTCTGAGCTCAGGTAGGTCTTGAGAACTCCCCTGCTATTGGATTAGAAAGGAGTGGTAGGAGTCGGGGTGGAAGGGGGGTTTCGTCGAAAAAACAAGGATGACAAAGGTAAGGAAGGCAGACTATTTAAATGCATTTGAATGCATCTGATTGGTTGGTTAGTGATTGATGATGCGAGACCAGCTGTGGTCAATCATAAGCACGTGACCCTCTCGAAATTTGTTTATAAAAATTCACTAAGATTGTCCTTTTTTCCCCAATCATGATTCGTGTGAAATGTAGGGCGGTGCATGACTTTGTCCTTTGGGAACCGATTGGATCGTTGGAAGAGGTACGTTGCTAAAAAAAATTTTTAATCAATTTTTTATTTTTATTTGAATGACAATTTACACAGTTGTGGAAGATTACTGTCCACCAGAATCACTGTCAACACCCTCTGGTGCAGAATGTTTTCAGATGTCTGATGATGATGAGAACCTGAGAACCAGAAGTTCAACTTTAAAGATGAAATCGTATCATATTGGTTCGAACCACTGTTTCCCATGAAGGTAGGGCAGAAACAAGACACACACAGAAGACCTGCCCTAAAGAACCCACCTTAAAGGACTAATAGCCCCACCCTAAAGGACTGATGGTTCCACCCTAAAGGACTGATGGCCCTGCCCTAAAGGACTGACAGGTTGACTCTAAAGCAGGGGTGCCCAAACTTGGTCCTGGAGGGCCGATGTCCTGGAAAGTTTAGTTCTAACCCCAATTAGACACACCCGGGCTAGCTAATCACACTCTTAGTATTTTTTTTTTTTTAAATATCCATGCAGGTGTTTTGAAGCAAGTTGGAGCTAAAATCTGCAGGACATCGAGTTTGGGCACCTCTGCTCTAAAGGACTGATGGCCCCGCCCTAAAGGACTGATGGCCCCGCCCTAAAGGACTGATGGCCCTGCCCTAAAGGACTGATGGCCCTGCCCTAAAGGACTGATAGCCCCACCCCAAAGAACTGATAGTCCCTCCCTAAAGGACTAATGGCTCAGCCCTAAAGGACTGATGGAACCACCCACTCCTCAATACACCAGACATTGTGTTAGAAACTCTCATATGCTTTACATGTTTGTTTCTATGTTTGTTGATTTAACTGCTATTTTCATCTATAACACTCCATTTTTATATCTCGTTTAAATACACTATGAACAGCAGCTTCACTAATTATTTTCTTTATTCTCTATTTCCACCTGGGTATACTCATTCCGAGGCCCCTAGAGACTATGCAGCGCCATTGATGCGATCCAAGACCTGTGAAGAGATGATCCCAAGGTATCAATAATCCTGGACCAGGTCGTAGTGAAATTTAGACCACACTGAACTAAACTGAACTTCAACACTGAAATCTGGACTTTACTAGAACTATGTTAAGCTGCTTTGACACAATCTACATTGTGAAAAGCACTATATAAATAAACTTGACTTGACTTGACCCTAAAGGACTGATGCCACGCCCTAAAGGACTAATGGAACCACCCTAAAGGCATTCCATGTGACCAGAAGTCACCAAAAAAGTTGTTTCGAGACCGGAGGAAGTATTTGATTAAAGATTATGAGGACAAATTAATTTTTACAAAGTAATGAAGTGAACAGACACACTGTTTATAACAAACACTACCATATACATATACAAATAAGAAGAGTACATTTAGATTTCAAGCCAACTTTAAAGATTACATGACTTCACAAGATCTGCACTAATAAATATGTTAATATTCCATAAAACAGCACATTCCAATTTCAAAGGGACTTAATGAAAGCACTTTTTCAGCAAAACAATTTACAACAAAAAAACGTAAACAGTGTATTTGAATAATCTGCAATGCACGCTCACGTGTCAAGACTAGTAAGTGAATTTTGCCCCTAAGCTATTTATTTAAAGTGAGAAATATTTCTTAATAATCATACAAGACCATTTTCTGATGTTCTTTTGCATTTCACTTGAGATCAGAGTTTAAGTTTGTTTATTCAATGCCACATCAGCAACTTATGGCTATTTCATAATAGGATCAATATAAAGTCAGAAGTCAGAAATATTAGCCCTCCTGAATTGTTAGCCCACCTGTATATTTTTTCCCCAATTTCTGTTTAATGGAGAGAAGATTTATTCAACACATTTCTAAACATAATTTTAATAACTCATTTCTAATAACTGATTTCTTTTATCTTTGCCATGACGACGGTACATAATATTTGACTAGATATTTTTCAAGATACTAGTATTCAGATTAAAGTGACCTTTAAAGGCTTAACTAGGTTAATTAAGGTAATTAGGCAAGTTAGGGTAATTAGGCAAGTCATTGTATAACAGTGGTTTGTTCTGTAGACCAGTGGTCCTCAACCTTTTTATCACAGCGGACCGGTCAACGCTTCACAATTTTACTGTGGACTGGGGGCTGGTGGTTCGTAGGTTGCTAGGCGACCATCAACCGTTTTCTCAGAGGATGACAAGCTGACAAAACATTGCTGTCACTCTGATACAAGTTTAATTTATAGAGAAAATTACAAAGCACTGCAGTGTTTGGGTGTTCTGTGTTTAGTCTACCGAAATCTGTATATTCCATACAAGCTGAAGCTGATCGGTCAATTCTTGTCACGTGACTAGCAGTGCGCTCGCATGATTTATTCAACTGTGTGCGTCTGGAAGGCACGAGCGCGTCACGCCGCTTGCGAGTGCAAGCCGCGCACATCCATTGGAAATAACGAACTTGCGCGAACTCTAGAAAAGTGATATGCGAACAACCCCTAAAAGACCGCTGTCATTTGCGATCTTCAGCAGTTGATCTTCTTGCACAGACAAGGTGGATCCACCTGATTTGTTGACAAATGGGTTGCGGATTTATTCTTTGGCAGTTCGTGGGTCCTTCACTGGGCCTTTTCCCCTTTGCAAAGAAACTTTCCAAAGACGTCTGTTTCTTACTCATGTTGCTGCTTGTGGGTTAAATTTGCGCTCAAGTGACCGAGATGTAACGAGAGAATACGGTCATTTTTCAAAATAAAAGATCGTTCAGACTCAGATAATAAATAAAACGGAAATAATTTATGATTTCTTGTGCAGCCTGGTACCAATTGATCCACAGACCGGTACCAGTCCATGGCCCGGTGGTTAAGGACCACTACTGTAGACAATCGAAAAAAAAATTCTTAAGGGGCTAATAATTTTGACCTTAAAATGTTTTTAAAAAAATTTAAAACTGCTTTTATTCTAGCCGAAATAAAACAAATAAGACTTTCTCCAGAAGAAAAAATATTATAGGAAATACTGTGAAAGATTCCTTGCTCTGCTAATATAATAAATATAATAATAAAAATAATTGAGTTTTTTAACTGTATATAAAAACATATTACATAATAACAACTTCAATAGCAACTTCCTTTCCAATAAGAGTTGATACCTAATAAATAACAATATATAAATAAAAAAGACTAAAATGTACATTACCGCTGTGGCGACCCCAGATTAATAAAGGGACTAAGCCGAAAAGAAAATGAATGAATGAATGAATGAAAATGTACATTAAAAACATGATATGATTATTCAGTTCAATTTTCGATAATTAACTTAAAATTCTTTCAGGGGATATATTTTTTAAAACATCCATCAAAGTACTCAATAAATCGGTAACACTTTAAAATAATGGTCTATTAGAACATTATTACTAACTAAAAAACAATCAGTAATACATTTATTATGGTTTTATTTACCTTAATTAGCTAATGTTATTTAAGTTAAATAACGTTAATTCATGTTAACTCACTGTGCATTAACTAATGTTAACAAGCACAAGTTTGGATTTTATTAATGCATTTGTAAATGTTGAACTATGATTAATAAATGCTTAGTTGGACCATTAATGGACCATTATTCTAAAGTGTTACCTGAAAATCTTGTATAGAAGTCTTTAAATTGTCACATTGTAATAAAATATGTTATGGTAAGAGAGGCTTGAGATGAGAGCAGGTGTGAGTGAGTCTGCCCACCTGCAGTGATGCCTCCGCAGCCACCATGTGAACTGACCCTGGCAGCCCAGACAGTGTGTGGCCTCTTTATCCACCAGCCACCACTGCTCCTCCGCTCTCAGCTTCTGCTCGAACTCCAAAGCATCCGACTTCTGCCACAGAGCGTCCTTATCTCTGAAACAAGAAATGAGGGAAAATATTAAAGTGATAGTTCTGAATTAAAGGGATAGTTCACCCAAAAATGAATATTTACTCACCCTCAAGCGGTTCTAAACTTCTGTAAGTTTCTTTATTCTGTTGAACGCAAAAGAAGATATTCTGAAAAAAGCTGAAAACATGTAACCACTGACTTTCATAGTAAGAAAAACAAACACTATGGATGTTAATAGTTTCAGGTTTCCATCTTTTTTCAAATTATATTCCTTTGTGTTCAACTGAAGAAAGAAAGTCAAATGAAGCGTGAGTAAACGATGACAGGATTTTCAGTTGTGGTTGAAATATCCCTTTAAAGAGGCCATACAGTTAAAGTCTGAAGAATGTTATTAGCCCTCCTGTGATTTTTTTTTTCTTTTTCAAATATTTCCCAAATGATGGTCAAATAGAGCGAGGAATTTTTCCACAAAATTTCTTCTGGAGAAAGTCTTATTTGTTTTATTTCGGCTAGAATAAAAGCAGTTTTTAATTTTTTAAAAACCATTAAAAAAACAAGGGCTTGTGTAGTGCTTTGAAATGTGCATTTTTCATTCAGTGTTTGACGTGATCTCAACCAAAACATGAAGAGAGGGTGGGACATAGTGTAGCTCCCCTTTTTAAAAAACAGCCAATAGCGTTTTGTTTTTATCACAGCCCTGCCAGCGAGAGAGGTTGAGCTCAAGCGCATCAAATGAGAAGTGTCTTGAAGGGGGCGGGGCATGTCAGATAACAGAGCGCATTTGATTGGTCAGAAGATTTGATGAGAAACTAAAGTATGAGGTGATGTGAAAAGAAAAAAACGTTGATCCATTTAGGCGGAAGTGACAAATTAAAAGCAGTTTTAAATCTTCTAAATGCAAATTTTATCACTGTTTTGGAGCACACTAGCTTATAGATATCCTTAAAACTAACAATACTGATACTAACATCTAAAAAACTTTACTTTAAAGGTACTGTATGTGAGTTTTTGACTCTTCTAAAGCATAAAAACACCATAATATGTTTGCAGATTTTTAAGAAACATGCTAAATGAACATTCTTGTTTATCTGAAAAACAATGCTGAAGTCAGATATTCTGCTTTGTCCTTTCCGTGCCTGAACGCTGTCTTTGTTTTGGCTCTTTTAACCCACCCAATGCCACTTTAGCCAATTACATTTCAGCAGCCCGGGTTGCCTTGATGGAAAACCGTACATTTCATTCATTCAGTCAAGAAGACTCTCAAAGCATGCGTCCGTGACCTCCGGTGGACAGTAGCAGACTCCGAAATGAAACGCCGATTCAGAGTTCCACATGAGGTGGTTATTAATTACAAAATAATATAAATATTAAGAGCGTAAACATTAGATGCAGGTTACATTGTAACCCCGTGTCCTAACAACATGCTACATGAGGAGATTTGCAGTGATGAGCAATTTGGCTGTTTGCACCAGACGAAACATGACAGAAATTTAAATACAGCCATTTAGAAGCACAGAATATGCACTCACTCACGAAATGGTAAGGTTTATAATCGAATTAATACATATTAAACCTCTTTAACATTATTAAATGTAGATGCTGAATCTCTGATATGTGTTGGTTTAATT
Organism: Danio jaintianensis; assembly: GCA_903798115.1. Classification (NCBI taxonomy): domain Eukaryota; kingdom Metazoa; phylum Chordata; class Actinopteri; order Cypriniformes; family Danionidae; genus Danio; species Danio jaintianensis. Next base: position 25,002,641 of record CAIGQV010019951.1, on the reverse strand, counting down.
ATTCAAGTTCAATTTCAAACGGTTTATTTTATTTTCAAGATCTGAGGTGCACTATCTGCTGCTGCTTTCAGTAGTATGGCAATAAATGTCATGTAAAATGGCATTTAAACTGACATTATTAGCATTTAACACTGAATAAAGCACATAAAGTTTACCTGAGGTAAACAGCACTGTCAGTTTATCCTGTTGTTCACCTGTGAGAAATACAAGCCGTTTGTAATATATCAATTCGAGGTGTTGGTTGGGACAAAAACTCCTTTTAATATGGAAAATATTCCTTCTATCACATGCCGTTGCTTTTATTTAGAACACGGTTTAAATCAGCCTTTACCATCAGACTCACTCCTGTTGGTCAATCTGGCAACCTGCACTTGTGTTTGTTTTGATCCAGGAATGGCAATCAATACCTAGTTCAACCACTGGGTGTCAGACTTACATACTGCACCTTTAATTTCATGGGAACTTTTAAGAGACATTTAACTCAAAAATGAAAAATTCTGTCGTCATTTACTCACCCTTACCTGTTCCAAACCTGTTTGAGGTTTTTTTTTTCTTCTGTTGAACACAAAAGAAGATATTTTGAAAAATGCTAGTTGCAACAGTAATTTTTTCTTCCTACAATGGAAGTTGATGGGTGCCAACAACCAGTTTTCTTCAAAATATCTTCTTTTTGTGTTCAACAGAAGAAAGATAATCATATAGGTTTAAAACTACACAAGGGAGAGTAAACGATGAGGTAATTTTCATTTTTGGGGAACTATCCCTTTAAGGATAACTCTGTGCTTTTTTTTCTCTTGAATTTGTGGGGTCTTGAGATGTCTGAGGAGCTCAGAGCTGTAATCTGTGGACTGTGTGCATTGGCTGTCGTCTGTCACTGCAGCGTGAATCGGCCTGTGAAGCATCTTTCACGGATCAGCCATTTAATTTCCACTTCATGTCAAGGAGTAAGTTTAGTCCCATCTGCAGCTGTTTGATTATGCGAATCATTTCATCCACAGCGAACCGCACATTGGATCAAACAAGCAATGAAGCAAGTTCCAGAATATCTTTCTAATGTGTCTTCTGCTCAGCGGTCTGCATCTTGCCTTACTATTTGTTTTGCATTTGTAAATTAAAGTGAATTCCCTTACAAACCTTAATAAGAAGGACTTAATAAGACTTTAAAGCAAGCGAATGACAAACTATTATCTGTTTGTGTGAGTCTGGGCTGAATCAAAAAGCAGCTGAGAACACACTTCTGTTGACCTCATTTTACATGCGCTCCTTGTATTTTGATGTTCAGACAATTCACACAGGCATTATCTGTTTTTCTGTTTCCCAGTGATGGGTTGCGGCTGGAAGGGCATCCGCTGCGTAAAACATGTGCTGGATAAGTTGGCGGTTCATTCCGCTGTGGTGACCCCAGATTAATAAAGGGACTTAGCCGAAAAAGAAAATGAATGAATGAATTATCTGTTTTTCTTGATATCTCATTGAGAATTCATCTGTGAAATCCGTCTTGTTTTTATGCTTCTCTCCCCTCATGCATGACTCGTAGTTTTTTTTTTTCTTCAAAGCAGCACAAGAATATCATCCAAAGTAGTAAATCCAAGTAGTAAGACCAAAGTTGTAAAAGTGAAGAGCCTCAATCAATAAAATACTAGGTTTTTTTTTTTATAATCAAAATACAACAAAAATTTCTAATAATGAGAAAAGTTAGCACAAGACTATCGACTCATTAAAAATTTATTTTAAAAAATTATTATTCATTCATTTTCACTATTTTTAAACAAAGGTAAAAAGAATTTGATGTGTGAAAAAGTTTTTAAAAACTTTAAAAAGAATACAGCAATTGCAATCTCTAAAATATTTTTTTTAATTTAATTATTATTATTATTTTTTAGATAATACAGTTTCTGTATGCTTTTATGAAATATTTAAAAATGCATTAAAATGTCTATTTTTTTTTATTATTAAATTATTATTTATATAACATTTTGTAAGCTCAATATTATTAGCCCACTTGAGATTTGTTTTCGATTGGCTATAGAACAAATACCTGTTGTCCAATGACTTGCCTAGTTAACCTAATTAACCTAGTTAAGCATTTAAATTGCATTTTAAAGCTGAAATTAACTAGAAAAATATTATGTACAGTCATCATGACAAAGACTAAATAAATTAGTTATTAAAAATTATGTATTAAAATTATGTATTATTATTAATTAAAATTAATTAACAAAAATATGTTGAAAAAAACTCAGTTAAAAAGCACTTGTGATATATTTGAAAAAGAATTAACTTTTCACAGGAGGGCTAATAACTTTGATTTCTAATGAATCATTTAACGAATTATGTACTAAATTGATTTACACTAAATGCAAATAGTGAACAAAACTAAAATGTTCACCCATAAAACATCAGCTAAAGAAAAATTAGCTGCAGTTTTAGGGGAAACACAGACCTAATAAGTTCAATGAGCCGTTCCTCCAGGTTGACTTTAGTTTGTCCTAGGTCCTCCAGTTCAGCAGACATGCGGAGATGCTGGTTTTGAGTCTCCATCAACACTTGATCCAATTTCTGCTTCAATTCCTCCCTCTCCTTCTCTACATCACTAAGAGCCTCCCTGGATCTAAGAGGGGAAGAAAGAAAAAAAAAAAGGTTAATAATAATGCACAGAAATATAACTTCACCAATAATTACTCAACCCGAATCTCTAGTCTAGGAAATCCCTATGAAGATCCATTTGTAAATGCATTAGAGATGGCTTTTATAGATGCAGATGCATCAGAGCTGCGCTTTTATTATGTTTTGGAAAGCTCACCTTGATACTCTTTCCTGCAGTTGCTGTGTCTCAGACTCGCTCTCACGCAGCAAAGTCTTACAGTCGGTAATTTGCGAGTCCTTCTCCTCAATCAGAAGAGAGTGTTCCACATTCACTCCCTATTAATGTAGAAACGGACAAACAAACAGATGAATGTGTGAACACTGTGTGAACGCTGTGTGCTCCGGACCAAAGAAGAAAAGGATCATCTAGACTGTTTCCAGCAACAAGCCCAAAAGCCAGGGTCTGTCATGGTATTGGGTTGTGTCAGTGCCCTTGGCAAAGGTAACTTGCACTTCTGTGATGCACCATTAATGCTGAAAAGTACATAGAGATTTTGGAGCACAATATGCTGCCTTCTTTTCCAGGGACGCCCATGCATATTTTAACAAGACAATGCAAAACCACATTCTGCACACATTACAAAGTCCTGGCTGCGGAGGAAGAGGATACAGGTACTTGACTGGCCTGCCTGCAGTCCCAACCTGTCTCCAATAAAAAATGTGTGGCACATTTTGAAGCGCAAAATGCGACAACGAAGACCCCGTACTGTTGCCCACCTTAAGACTAGTTTGAGGTAAGAAGGGGACAAAATTATACCTGAAACACTTCATCAGTCCCTAAAAATCTTTTATAATATAATATAATATAATATAATATAATATAATATAATATAATATAATATAATATAATATAATATAATATAATATAATAATTACATTATGTCTATAAATATAAATAAATCCAATTTGGACACAGTACTACAGTAAGACATGGTTTTATGGTAGCATCATGTTATTTTCAGAAGTAAGCATGCATTTTACTACCAAAATACCATAGTATTACAATCTGAAATCATTACAATAACACAGTAGAACCAACATTTTTAACTTGAATTATAATTGAGAAACACTGTGCACAAATGTAATATAATTCAGCACCATGGTATTTAAATAAAATACCATCTCTGTACCAGTTTACTGCCACTTAAAATGAACTGCAAATATTTTACTTCAATAAAAAAAAACAGCAGCATATGTTTATTGTTGCAAAAATCTGCAAAACCAGTAGAACATTATTATGGAAAATAATTACAGCGGCACTTATATTCTAATTGACAAATATCTGCAGGAAACAGTATGCACTGTTCCTAATTTTAGGACATAATGAGAAGCAAATTATTCATCACTGTCTAACAATTAACCCCAATCTCTTGTCATCTACTCCACTGTCTTGCACAGCGGGTCGCCAATGAACGAGAACAAAGGGAGCTGCAAAAGATCAAACATTCATCACCTACTAATATCGGCGTTATCAGCCAACAGAGATGAATAATAAAGACTAACATGCTGGTATGCAAATAATATCTGATGATCATGTAGATCATCGGAATGAATGTATTAGCAATCATGCTGTTAGTCTGTGCTCTTTTACAGGTACACCTGGCTTGAAACATTGACATACCTCTAGTTCGGATAATTTGGCCTCCAGCTCTGATTTCTTCTTGCTCTCCATGTCTAGCTGATCTTTCAAACCATCAATCTCTTCATGAAGACTCTGGATTGAAAAAATTTTAAATAATTATAAAATACGTGAACCATTTTTGAATTCATTCAGCAGATTGCTTGTTCTGGTGGGAGTCACTTTTAGCGTAGCTTAGCATAATGAATTGAATCGAATTAGACCCTTAGCATTTTGTAAAAATTTTTTTATATATATATATTTAATTATATATCTTTTTTTAAATCAAGCTTTTAAACTATATAATAGACCCTTTTCACATTTCCGGGTTTCTCAGTAGCGGAAGACGTTATAGATGGCGAAACTTAGAGCGCAGTGAATGGGAGAGTACAACAAATCATTTTTCTACAATCCTATTTGCTGAAATAATGAAAGAAAAACTCCACGAGGGTGTTATCAAGACTTTCAGAAAAAGGAAAAAAAATGTGTGAGACTGATAACGGCAGCCAGAGAATAACGTCAAATTTACTCTCAGTCCCATAGACACTGCATGAAAAACACATCGCATAAGTGGTAATTTGACACAGGGATAATATAATACATTTATAAATGCATATAAATGTTCATACGATTTTTTTTATCAAAATATTAAAAACTTTCAAGGACTTAAGATTATGATGACCGTTAAATGCGTCATAACAGCCTTGTGAAAAGGGTCCATAAGTTTTCAGTGTTTTTAGAGATGATTGAATACTGGCCTACTGTAACCTGTGGGTGGCTATTTCAACAGACATACAATTCTCATATTTTTCATTCATTCATTCATTTTCTTTTCGGCTTAGTCCCTTTATTAATCTGGGGTCGCCACAGCGGGATGAACCGCCAACTTATCCAGCATATGTTTTACGCAGCGGATGCCCTTCCAGCTGCAACCAATCACTGGGAACCATTCATTCATACACATACACTACGGACAATTTTAGCTTACCCAATTCACCTATACCGCATGTCTTTGGACTTGTGGGGGAAACCGGAGCACCCGGAGGAAACCCACGCGAACACGGGGAGAACATGCAAACTCCACACAGAAATGCCAACTGACCCAGCTGATGCTTGAACCAGCGACCTTCTTGCTGTGAGGCGAACGTGCTACCCACTGCGCCACCGCGTCGCCCCTTTCTCATATTTTTCTTATATAAAATTGTGAATTTCCTCAAACAGCCGCAAGTTTGCATCACTGCATCAATAAACATGATTATGAAAGATCACACTTACTGTTTTACAGTTTAACTTCCATGTGTGCATCCATTAAAACACAAACTATGACTCTAACTATACTTATAGGCTTTATGTAGATCCAAACGCCTATTTTATACACAAAAACACACCTTTTGATCGCACACTTAATATTTTTCTGCATCCTTGCTGTACACGATCATGAATAGACAATGGTATAAATCATTAACTTATTATTATTATTTAAGATACAGTTTGGAGTAAACTATTAAACTAAGTAAACTAAGGGGAAAAAGTGTTAATTAGGGGTCAAACCACCTTGTAATTCACACATACACTGTTAAAATCCATTCTGAATCATTTTTAAAAATGTATATATCTTTGGATTTCTGAAGTAAACCAGATCAAACATAAGTAAAGTCTACTGAAAATGTAGCATTTGTGTCATTTCAGAATTACTGTAATTACGAGTACCAGACTTATATAAAACATTCAAATTGCTAAACTCAAATTATTACCGATTTCTCTCAGTGAACTTCTGTGACATGTGAAAATACAACCAAAAAGGCTGTGACAATATATATGTGTTACATGTTTGTCATATCTCTCCTAATCTTAACATTAGTACTTTAATATGAATCCAGCACATATAAAACACAGAGAAATCTCTAATAAATTTGATGCATTTTGTCATCACACAAGCGTTGCCATAGAAACAAATGATTTCAGAGAGCTTGTACAGATTAGAGTCGTCATCTTGTAATTATTGTAACTCCATCGTGACACGAATGCAGAGAGAGAGAGCATGTGACAGGATTTAAACTAATAATGATAGTGATGATTTGGAGCCAATTTTACCTTTATCTGGTGCTTGAGAGACATGCTCTCTGTACTCATCTGAAATTTCACTGCGGTGATCTCTTCCCGTGCAGCGTCCCGTTCGCTCTCAGTTTTGTCCAGCAGCTGCTTTAGCTCCAGCATGGTTTCCGACAGTTTGTCTGTTTGCTGGAGCTCTTCCTGCAGACTGGAGTTTTCTTGACGTAGAGCCACCAAGCTGGCATTGAGTCGCTCTGTCTCCTTCACTCCATGCTGTTGAAGTTCTTGGATGCGTGCAGCTTCAGCGGCCCAACGTTCCCGAGCCTCTTCCCGCTCGGTGGTGAGCTTGCAAATAGTCATTCCCAACTCTGCCATTTCAGTGTTGACCCGGTGGAGACTCTCTCTGGTCTCCGCATTCTCCAGGACCATCCGTTTATTCTGGGCCTTGATATCCACTAGATCCCCTTGAGCTGAAGCAAGCGCAGCAGATGTTTTCTCATGTGCTGATGTCTCCTGATTCATCTGCGACATCAATTTATCAACATGTTCACTAGACTGCACCAGCTCGCTCACATGCAGCCGATTCTGCTCCTCGACCTGCTTCTTCAAGTGCTCAGTCAAGATCCGCAGTTCAGCACAGGAAGCTTCGATGACCTCAAGTTTTGCTTGTGTCTTGTCCTTCTCCTCCACAGTGCTGTGAAGTTTAGCCCTGAGATTGATCCCTTCCTCTTGTAGCTTAGAAATTTCCTTCACACTCAATCCCAGCCGATCTTCTAGAAGAGTCACCTTTGAGGCCATCTCTTCGGTTTCCTTAGCTTGGCATGTGCTTTTCTCAAGTTGTGTCTTCTCTGCGACCTTTCTCTGTGCTTCAAGACTCTGAATCATCTCTGTTTGTTTAACAAAGGCTCTTTCTGCTTTCGTCTTCTCCACTTCCAAATCCCTCTCCCGACTTTCCAGTTCTTCCACTCTTCCCTGGAGCTCCTCACAAAGCTTCTCTCGGTCTTCCAGTTGAGAGTCCTTATCTTTAAGCTGTGCGTTCAGATTTGCTTCGTTACACCTCGCAACTCCAAGATTCTTCTCAAGTTCACCGATCTGGTTGTTTATGTCACGTATCTCTTTCTGCATGGCTGCAAGAGCTGATTTAAGAGTGACCTGAACCTCCATGAGGTCCTTGTTCTCCTGCTCCAGTTGCCGAATTGAACTCTCGGACTCCTCCAGCTGCATGTTGGCCTTTTGCAGGCTCTCATCCAGATTTCTGTTCTCCTCTCTCATCCGCTGCTCTCGTTCATCCACAGTCACTTTGGCATCATCGATTTGAGCTCGTAACTGCTTCTCTGAGGCCCTCAATCCGGCCAACTCGCTCTCCAAGGACGATTTGTTTTCAAGCAACTCCTTCTTGGTCTCCTCATTCTTATTCACCGTATGCAGAAGCTTAGTGTTTTGCTCAATAAGCTTGGCGCAGCTATCTTTGTATTCATCAATCTTCTTGGCCTCCTTTTTGATGCTGTTCTCCAATTCAGACTCCAATTTCTGCTTCTCGCTCCTAAGCTTCTCTGATTCCTTCTCCAAAAAATGAACTCTCTTGGTAGTGGAAAGAAGATCAGACTCTTTAACCTTCAACTGTGTCCGAAGTGATTGTAACAGCCCCTCTAGGCCACTCATTTTCATCTCAAGCTCTTCTTTATCATCTTGCATCCCCTTTTTCTCCACATTGGCCTGCTTTTCCATGTTCTCCAGAGAGTTCTGAAGATCTCGCAGTTGCCTCTGCAGGTTACTGGTCTCTTTCTCTCGCACTGCAAGTGCACCTTGAAGTTTCTCCATGAAATTACGCTGCTCCTCCGCCCTTGATTGCAGTTGTTCACCCTTCTCCATCCAAGCTTCCATTTTCACCTCAGCCTCTTTGAGTGCTTCTTCTTTCATTTGGACTTTCTCGGCTAGATGTTCAGCATGCCTCCTTCTCTCTTCTCCTTCAGCCAGAGCATCCATTCTCCTCTTCTCAGACTCTTTTAATTCATTCAAAAGCTCGTGAATCTTCTGGGCAGAGTTGAAATCACTGGCCGTCCTTTGACCTTTCTCATCCAATACTCCATCTAGCCTTGTCATCAGTTCCTCGTTTTTATGCTCCGCTGTTGCCAGCATGGCCTGAAGGTCTTTATGGGAGGCCTCCCTCCTGGTTTCTCGATCCCTCAAGACCTTCAACTCACGGGATAAGGCATGTTCCCTCTCAATTAAGACCTCCAGGTTACGTTGTAGCTCCTGATGGTTACCTTGGGCCGCTAAAGAAACATCTAGCTGCCTTTGCAGTTCCACTACAACTCCACGCAATTCACTCCCCTCATCACCTAACTGCTGAATTCGGTCAATAAGTTCTCTTTGCTTTAATTCAGACTGGTCAAGTTCCAGACGAAGTTCGTCTATAGCACTTATGGAAGTATCATTTAGTCCGCTGGAGTTTTGCATAGACATGTCTGATAAAAGCCCAGGTCCAAAGTCTGGACTCCCAGGGAACTCATGGTGCTGCTGTAAGGTTTGAGAGAAACAAATTGAGAGAGTAGATGATCAGAAAAAATAGATTGCTTCAAGTTGAATCAGAGCAAATTTGAGACAAACACTGCCATCTATTGGATATAAAACAATGATACAAACGCAAGTATGTACAGTTGAAGCCAGAATTATTAGCCCTCCTGAATTATTAGCCCCCGTATATTTTTTCCCCCAATTTCAGTTTAACAGAGATTTTTTTCAACACATTTCTAAACATAATAGTTTTAATAACTTATTTTTAATAACTGATTACTTTTATCTTTGCCATGATGACAGTACATAATATTTTACTAGATATTTTTTAAGATATTAGTATTTAGTTTAAAGTGGAATTTAAAGGCTTAGCTAGGTTAATTAGGTTAATTATCTAAGTTAGTTGAATAACAGTTGTTTGTTCTGTAGACAATCGAAAAAAATATTACTTACGGGGGCTAATAGTATTGACCTTAAAATGGTTTAAAAAATTTAAAACTTCTAGCCGAAATAAAACAAATAAGACTTTCTCCAGAAGAAAAAATATTATAGGAAATACTGTGAAAAATTCCTTGCTCTGTTAAACATCAATTGGAAAATATTTGAAAAAGAAAAAAAATTCAAAGGAGTGCAAATAATTTTGACTTCAACTGTACATAGTGATGCATTAAATTGAATAATATAACACATGTGATATACTTAATACTAATAAATGCAACTTTTTAAAATGATAATATATATTATTATACCTAGGTACTTTACTTAAAGGAATAGTTCACCCAACATTGAAAATTCTGTCATCATTACCTCAAACTTCACTTGTCACAAACTTGCTTGAGTTTATTTTTTAACACAAAACTATATCCTATTAGGAATGTTAGTAGTTACCAATTTCAAACATTCTTCAAAATATCTTCTAAAACATCATATAAAAAGAAAAGAAGAATTCAAATGATTTGTAAGCACTTAATAAGTACATTTTTATTTTTGGGGGAACTATACCTTTATTTTATTGATTTTTTGTTTATTTGACATGGACATCACAATTACACTGGACGAACCAAATGCATGTTTAAGTGTTTTAGCAGACTTGCTAATTCTCAACACTTGTCCAAGAAAAATAAAAAAATAAAATAAATACAAATACGCAACATTATAATTCTTTACATACAATAGTTATAAAGCAAAAGCAAGAGGAACTTTCTATCGGTGTGTGGGTACCTGCGAGTATGTGCTGGCCAGACTGTTGATGCTGGAACTACGACTTGGTGCTTTCCACATGTGACTGGGAGAGCTAGTCACTCCCAATGTCCTCCTGTAAGACATTAATTTTTTGTAAGACAAAAACTAAACGAGACAAAGACCATAAATTAGCAGAATTATGTGTGTCAGGACGGCACGGTGGCTCAGTGGTTAGCACTGTCGCCTCACAGCAAGAAGGTCGCTGGTTTGAGTCCCGGCTGGATCAGTTGGCATTTCTGTGTGGAGTTTGCATGTTCTCCCCGTGTTGGCGTGGGTTTCCTCCGGGTGCTCCGGTTTCCCCCACAGTCTAAAGACATGCGCTATAGGTGGATTGAATAAACTAAATTGGCCATAGTGTATGAGTGTGTGTGTGAATGAGAGTGTATGGATGTTTCCCAGTACTGGGTTGCGGCTGGAAGGGCATCCGATGTGTAAAACATATACTGGAATATCTGCCGGTTCATTCCGCTGTGGCGACCTCTGAAATAGAGACTAAGCCAAAGGAAAATGAATGAATGAATATGTGTGTCAGTAGCTCTGTTTCCATCCACCTATTTTTATAGACATTCTGGAATATCGGATAAAAAAAAAAGCTTAATTGAAATGCCAAGACGTGCATATATTGACTATGATAAACTTTTTATCTAATAAAAAATGTTTTCTAATGCAAAATGTATCTAAATACATGGAAATGTATTTAGATACATTTTTATCTAAAAAATGTATTTAGATACATTTGATCATTTTTTCCATTTTTATCTAAATACATTTAGATGTATTTAGATAAAAATGGAAATGGCAAGACGTGCATATACTGACTAGGATAAACGTTTTATTTAATACAAAAATGTGCATAAACCACAATGGAAATGCATTTACCAAATAAATTCCAGCTTGCACATCAAAAAATGTATGTGATTTTGTTTTAACAGAAACTGTCCTTTATTCACAAATGTTTTATGCAGTATTCCAGTTTTATGCATAAGTCTAATTTGCATGTTCGAGTGAAAAATTAGCTAGTGTGTATCTATTAATCTACTGTTGATGTTATATTTATATATATAAATATAGTAAACGTTACAGTGTGCATATACCGCATCATTTATTTATTGCCATGTCAGCTTCATTGGCTGTCTTCATTGCAAAAACACACCAGAATAATACAAATATAATCAATAAATGAACATATGAATTTGTACAATCTCATTTGTACATTGTAGTAAGACTTCCTCATCCTCCAATGATGCTTGGGATTAGCCTTCTTTTTAAAATCATACCTTTTCATACAAACTAAATCATATGAATTTGTATGAATTATGCACTTTTCTGACCATATGAAAATAGTTTTGTTTCCTTGTGAGATTGGGCTGGTTTAACAAATAAAATAAAATGCACTGTATAGGCTTAGTCCGCTCTTACCTGGCAAAAGTGGGCCATTCTGCGTCAAGATCATGACCTCTGGATGCCACATCAAACTGAACATCATTGAGCTCGTAGAGATAACTAATGATGTCCACACTGAGATGGGGTTTGAGAAACGGACTCCTCGGATTATACCAGTCACTACAGGAAGACATCAGTAAATAAACATCATGTGGCTTTGCAAAACCATTTTCAATGCAAAAACAATTTAGCATGCTGCTGATTTTAAATGGTGCGACAAATAAGAATTAAGGCATTTCAAATCATATTGTATTTGAAAAAGAATGCTAAGGGTGTACTCACACTAGGCACAGTTGTCTTAAACCGGCACGATTGTCCCCCCTCCCCTCTCCCCTGACGGCCCGCACTCACATTGATGATGAGACAGTTAGAAAGAAGCGCTCTCACTCAGTACAGTGGAGATTGCTTTAGTTATTCACTCATTCATTTTCCTTCAGCTTAGTCCCTTTATTCATCAGGGGTCACCACAGCGGAATGAACCGCCAACTTATCCAGCATATGTTTTACACAGCGAATGCCCTTCCAGCCGCAACCCAGTACTGGGAAACACACTCATTCACACACATACACTACGGCCAATTTAGTTTATTCAATTCACCTATACCACATGTCTTTGGACTGTGGGGGAAACTGGAGCACCCAGAGGAAACCCATGCCAACACAGGGAGAACATGCAAACTCCACACAGAAATGCCAACTGACTCAGCCGGGACTCGAACCAGCGACCTTCTTGCTGTGAGGTGACAGTGCTAACCATAGTGCTAGTTATATTGTTTTGTATTATTTTAAGTGGTTTGATATGCTGTGACACACAGTCAAATCATTTGCTGAACAGATTCACCACTTTTGATGCTCATAAATATTTATAAAGTCATCATGTTGCACGTATTAGGAGGTTTGCTGAAGGTGCAGCTGTCGTGCAGCGAGGGGTTTGTATCTTTAATAAACTATGACAGTTTGCGTTCATTGAAAAATAAGAATGATTAATAAATCTATACGAAACAGTCCCTTAAAAGTGACGTTGCATCTTCAGTTTCCCACTTAGGCGCGCTTTGCACTCACACTACAAGCGTACCACGCCAAAGCCCAACCGAACTGTGCTCTGGCACACCTCTTCTAACTGGGCCAGGGCCGGCCAACTGAACCGTGCCCAATCGGAGCACTCACACTTGTCAAACGAACCGGGAAATGGGGGTCAAACGTGCCTGGGCACAGCCTAGTGTGAGTACACCCTTAAAGTACTTAGGTGGGTTCCTACTTGCAGTGAATTTGAAGATAAAATGATGCATTTGTGACTAACATTACTCACAACCACCTTTTATAGTAGACCCCCTGTATACTTTTTTCCCCAATTTCTGTTTAACGGAAAGAAGATTTTTTTTCAACACATTTCTAAACATAACTAATTTCTAATAACTCATTTCTTTTATCTTTGCCATGATGACAGTACATAATATTTGACTAGATATTTCTCAGGATACTAGTATTCAGTTTAAAGTGCATTTTAAAGGCTTAACTAGGTTAATTAGGCAAGTTAGGGTAATTAGGCAAGTCATTGTATAATGATGGTTTGTTCTGTAGACAATTGAAATAAATATTGCTTAAGGGGGCTAATAATATTGACCTTAAAATGGTTTTTAAAAAAAATTTACTCCAGAAGAAAAAATATTATAGGAAATACTGTGAAAAATTCCTTGCTCTGTTAAACATCATTTGGGAAATATTTAAAAAAGAAAATAAATTCACAGGAGGGTTAACACTTCTGACTTCAACTGTATACAACATACAAGTTTATGATAGCTCTGTGGTGCTGTTGTTTTGTGTGTGCATGTGTGTGCGAAAGCCATATTTTATGCATGTCCCTAAATTCACACATCAATGTACCACAGTACACATTTTTGCACTACCAGCACAGTTCCTACTTTAACTGCATAATAAAAGCATATGAACTGCAGCATTATCTAAAGTTTTCATGAAGGGTAAGTGCAAATTTTAGTGTTAGAAAAAACCTAAATCTGTATTCAGTCATAGCATAGTGAATGAGGCCGAAACATTGCATTGGCTGACAATTCATCGATTTGTATCAAAAATAAGGAAGCCAGCATTAAGCTTTCATAAATGGGTACAGTACGCCCTTGTAAACCTAGAATAAATATAATTTTGTTTTCTTAAAACAGGGAAGCTAATTTAAAGAAGTAAAACTCTGTGTGGGAATTGGTCTCAGTACTGCTTCTGCTGAATTAAGCTCTGTGATTGTAAAAAGTATTGTAACTAGAACATGCGGAAATGCCAGCACACTAACAGATTTTGCCTTTTTTGGGTTAGACGATGAATCATGTTTTTATGCCTCACACTGATGATATGACCTATATTTGGCTGGAAAAAAATTTCATAATCACCAAAATGGTGCACAAAAATGTTTATTTTACACGCACATGGTTGCTGAATTTTGGACATATAAATAAGTTATTTTCAAATGAGTAAATTTACTATTAAATTAAAATTACAAATTAAATTACTTTAGATTGTCTCAATAAGACTGAACATGGGGAATTTCCATATGCACATGTATTTATTTTGTCAGTAATGTTTGTATTATTAAGTTTGTTTGTTTTTAATATGTAAAGCACTTTGTGCTTTTTAACGAAGAGGTTTCTTTCAGCACATTTTATACATACAAATTCGAATAACTAATTTCTAATAACTATTTTTTGTCTTTGAAATGATGACAGTAAATAAAATTTTACTAGTTATTTTTCAGGACACTATTACTTAGCCTAAAGTGCCCCCCTGTTTATTTTTTCCCCCAATTTCTGTTTAACGGAGAGAATATTTTTTTTTAACACATTTCTAAACATAATAGTTTTAATAACTCATTTCTAATAACTGATTCATTTTATCTTTGCCATGATGACAGTACATAAAATTTTACTAGATATTTTCCAAGACACTTCCATACAGCTTAAAGTGACATTTAAAGGCTTAACTAGGTTAACTAGGTTAACTAGGCAGGATAGGGTAAT
>CAIGQV010019951.1:24971721-24987700 GCA_903798115.1 Danio jaintianensis | reverse complement strand
GTGTGTGTGAATGTGAGAGCGTATGGGTGTTTCCCAGTGCTGGGTTGCAGCTGGAAGGGCATCCACTGTGTAAAACATATGCCGGAATAGTTGGCGGTTCATTTCGCTGTGGCGACCCCTGATATATAAGGAACTAAGCCAAAGGAAAACTAATGAATGAATGGATGTTGGCATAACTAAACACCAATGATTACAATAACAACACGGAACATTCTGTTACATCAAATCCCAAAATTTAGCATCTCTGCCACTGAAACCAACCGCAGCATAGCAGGAGGAAGCTGTGTGTAGTTTAGACAATACAAACCAATCTGGTTGATGACAAGATCAGACAGCAGACATGCAGAAGTGGTGTATTTAAAAAGGAGCATGGCATTTAGATCAGTGTATTAAGCCAGCATATAAGGAAGAATGAATTCAATAGTATAATTAAAGCCCTGTTGTATTTTAGTGAGAAAACAGAACTTTACAAAGCCGATAATGAGGTTTGTTTTAAATAGAAAGTGCGTGTCTACAGGAACGGTTTGTATGAGTAGTCCGATACAACATTCATTCATTCATTTTCTTTTCGGCTTAGTCCCTTTATTAATCAGGGGTCGCCACAGCGGGATGAACCGCCAACTTATCCAGCATATGTTTTACGCAGCGGATGCCCTTTCAGCTGCAACCCATCACTGGGAAACATTCATCCACACTCATTCACACACATACACTTTGGACAATTTTAGCTTACCCAATTCACCTATACCGCATGTCTTTGGACTTGTGGGGGAAACCGGAGCACCCGGAGGAAACCCACGCGAACACGGGGAGAACATGCAAACTCCACACAGAAATGCCAAATGACCCAGCCGAGGCTTCCGATACAACAACACATTAAAAATAAAATAACATAAATAAATGTGGTTTAAATTAAGAAACTACATTAGAGTACATAAACTAACAAAGAACAGTACTTCTAACACTTCTATTATTCTTAGTTAATGTTAAATGGGACTTTAATAAATCTAAAGTTGTATATGTTGATAATAATTGAACTGACCTGAGCTAAAATGAACTAACAATAAATGCTTTAAATTCCTATAACTTAACAAAAACTTATAACACTTATAAACGTAAATACAGCAAAAATATATTGCACATTGTTAGCTAATGCATTAATAGGATCTTATTGCAAAAGGTTACCAAACATTTTTATGCACAGGCAAAATCATAAAATCTATTTAAAAAATACAAATAGCTAATGTATTTCAATTCATTTGAGATCAAAATGTTTAGCAATTATTTTTATAATTATTTATTATCAATTATTCTATATAATTATTTAATCTTTATTATTATCTGTGATTATTATAAATGAATAATACTTTTCAAAATGATTATTATTACTGTTACAGCTGATACTGTTATTAGAATAATTACATATAGAAATATTTCATTTAGTTTTAATTTGATGTACTAAACTTTAATTGTAAAATATATACATATACGGTACTGTGCAAAAGTTCTAAGCACTATACCAGCTTTGTTGGCCTAAACTTTTTGCACAATATATAATCAATCAGTCTCTTTATTAAAAACAAACTGAAAATATAGGAAATATGTACAAAAAAACAACAACAGCACAACATTTCCTCTTCAAGTAGGCGTCTATGTTTAATGTGGCTTCCCTTGGTTTTGTTCTAGTTGTTCTGACATCTTCTGAAATAACGTGCTGTGTAAAATCAGGCATCTTTTAGCACTTTCCAGAGCTCTTCTTTAGGTCTAGAGTGTCATATCTTTCTTTTTCTGTCCAGGTGACCTCATATAGCCTCTATAATATTCAGGTCTGGAAACTGTGGAGGCCATTTCATGACTGTCTGTGTTTCATCAGCTGTTTTCTTTCTCCAAGTAGGATTTCACTGCAATTAGTGGATCATTATCATGCAGAAAATGAAAACTATTATCACTGAAGTCCTTTCCAAAAGGAGTGACATGATGGATTAAAACCTATCTGTACTTTTTAACATTCACAATTCCATCAATTCAGACAATATTGCTAACAACACTGGTAGAAATGCAGCTCAAACCAGGATAAACAGTCTCTCTCCAACATTGACTTTCACATCTCTTAAACAATTCAACCAAAATAATTCAAACTCTAACATAACTCATATCCTAACAAACCATACACCAACTGAAAGACAATTTATTCACAGTCTATAAATATCAACTTAAAAAAATTACAAAAAAATTTAACTTATGACTGAGGTTTTGCAGTAACCGGCCACTTTATTCGGTACGCCTTACTAGTATTGGGTTGGACCTCCTTTTGCCTTCAGAACTGCCTTAATCCTTTGCGGCATAGATTCAATAAGGTACTGGAAATATTCCTCAGAGATTTTGGTCCATATTGACATGATAGCATCACGCAGTTGCTGCAGATTAGTCAGTTGCACATCCATGATGCGAATCTCCCGTTCCACCACATCCCAAAGGTGCTCTTTAAGATTGAGATCTGGTGACTATAGAGGCCATTTGAGTATAGTGAACTCATTGTCATGTTTAAGAAACCAGTCTGAGATGATTCATGCTTTAGGACATGGTGTTATTCAAGAAAATATCCCCCACACCATTACACCACCACCACCACCCTGAACCATTGAGGCAAGGCAGGATAGATTCATGCTTTCATGTAGTTGACAGCAAGTTCTGACCCTACCATCCGAATGTCGCAGCAGAAATGGAGACTCATCAGACCAGGCAACGTTTTTCCAATCTTCTATTGTCCAATTTTGGTGAGCCTGTGCAAATTGTAGCCTCAGTTTCCTGTTCATAGCTGACAGTAGTGGCACCCGATGTGGTCTTCTGCTGCTGTAGCCCATCCGCCTCAAGGTTGGATGTGTTGTGCATTCAGAGATGCTCTTCTGCATACCTCGGTTGTAACGAGTGGTTATTTGAGTTACTGTTGCCTTTTATCAGCTGGAACCAGTCTGGCCATTCTCCTCTGACCTCTGACATCAACAAGGCATCTGTGCCCAGAGAACTGCCGCTCACTGGATATTTTCTGTTTTTCGGATCATTCTCTCTAAACCCTAGAGATGGTTGTGTGTGAAAATCCCAGTAGATCAGCAGTTTCTGAAATACTCAGACGAGCCCGTCTGGCACCAACAACCATGCCATGTTCAAAGTCACTTAAATCAGCTTTCTTCCCCATTCTGATGGTCTGTTTGAACTGCAGCAGATCGTCTTGACCATGCCTACATGCCTAAATGCACTGAGTTGCTGCCATGTGATTGGCTGATTAGAAATTTGAACTAACAAGCAGTTGGACAGGTGTACTTAATAAAGTGGCTGGTGAGTGTATGTCAATTATACCATCAGTAAAACAACAGGTTTAATGTTGGCATAAAACTTTTGCACAGTACAAAAGTTCTAAAAAGACATGTTTAAAACAACACCAACAATAAATAAAATAAAGATGTTTACCTCAGAAATTGATTTAACAAAGCGGATTCCATCGTTTGCTCCTTTGATTTTGGCCAGGCAGTCGCTGAAATAGTCCCAGTAGTCTTTTCTGGAGCCCAGAAATGTTGTTTTCTCTTTTTGGTCGAACTGAGCAAGACAAACGATAACACAACACTTCAGAGAAATGTCTTACAATCAGACTTGATGAAGAGTAAATGGAAAAGTTTCAAGTCCTTTAGGGACACATGGGAGCTCATCTAGTAGCAGAAGGGCCTTTGAGTGCATCCGTATGGCCTGCTTCACACCTGGTATTAACCTTCGTCTCGGGTGATCAGATCTCAAGTGCTCGGCCGAGACATTTGTCATTTTTACCTGATATTAACATGCATCTCCTGCGGTCACTCGTGTTTGGCTTTAATCAGAGTGAGGGTTTCCAGAGAAGTGGCTAAATGCATGTTAAAGTGCACAAATAATAAAGCACCAGACCATTATAATATCAAAATGAATTAAAAAAAAAAAAAAAGAGCTCACCAAGGTTGAATTTACCTGATGATAGTAGTAAAAAGTGATTGTGAAATATTATTAAAATGTACATTATCTGTCTTCTGTTTGCACATATTTCATTTTTAGAAACATTACTCATTACTGCTCAATAATAATAGCTGGATTATTAACATTGGCTCTTATTGTCATAAGTGTTGAACTTAGTACAATAATAAATGTTTAGAATTTTTTCTGTTTGTGCATATTTTGAAGTCATTTTCAGTAGCATTACTCATTACTGCTCAATAATTGTAGCTCAATTATTAATAATGGTTGTTATTATCATCAGTGTTGAACCTATAGTATAATAATAAATGTATAGAATGAGGGTTTTTGAAGAAAAAAGAGCTCACCACAGTTGAATTTACCTGACAATAAATACAGTAGTTTAAAGTAACTGTGAAATATTACTAAAACGTAAATGTATTTTGAAGTGATTTTTTTCTGTGATGTAAAACAGTGTTGAAGCTGAATTTGGTTTTAGCTGCTTTTTAGCTGTATTTTGTGAAAACAGTCACTTTTTTCCAGTTCAAATATTCAACATGTTATAACATTGTAAATGTCTTTGCTGTTAATGTTGATCAATTTAATGTCTGAATAAAAGAAAAATGCTGAATAAAAGTATTTATTTATTACTTGGCCCACAATTTTAATAGTCATATGATGTTTTTTAGAAAATAATATGAAATAAGGTTTGTTGAGCAGTTAATGAGCAAATTAGAATGATGTCTGAAGGATCATGTGACTCTGAAGACTGAAAATTCAGCTTAAAATATCACTTCAACATGGCATGACATGATCATGATCTGTTTATTGAACACCATGCTGGTGTAAATTTTGGGAGTTTTTATTTTAATTTTATTTTTATCTTAAGGGATAGTTTACCCAAAACTGAAAATTCTGTCATCATTTACTCTCCCTTCACTTTCACCTGGAAACCTGTAACAGTTGACTACCATGGTATTTGTTTTTCCTACTATGGAAGTCAATGGTTACAGGTTTTCAGCTTTCTTCAAAAAAAGGTTTACAGCTTTCTTCGGGAAGTAGACACACACTGTCAGTTTAAAACTAGATTAAAAACACATCTCTTTGCATTAGCATACACATAAAATCCAAATCCAAATCCTCTAAAGGATTGTTAGTCTGCATTATTTAGGGCAACCGGAGCCGGGAACACTTCCCAAAAGACATTATTATTTGAACAGCATCTGCGCTTATGTTAGTCTGTTTTTATTATTCCCGAGGTTTCCATAATCCTGGACCAGGCCGTATCCTGAGCAGCTGCTGTGGTGGTCATGGAGGAGTGGAGAACATGAGACTGATTCCTGTAAGACACCAGTGACAGACTAGTCTTCGCATTGATCCTGAAGGGCCAGCCTGAACACCCGCCGGTGACCTACTCACACCTGCAGCTTCTCCACGATGGACGTCC
This sequence comes from Danio jaintianensis, assembly GCA_903798115.1. Lineage (NCBI taxonomy): Eukaryota > Metazoa > Chordata > Actinopteri > Cypriniformes > Danionidae > Danio > Danio jaintianensis. Next base: position 24,982,278 of record CAIGQV010019951.1, on the reverse strand, counting down.
AGCGTTCTCCAGCTTCTGCACAAGACGTTTGGCCAGAGGAGAAAGAGGAGCCTGGTTCCTCTCGAGGTTTTTTTTTCTTTACTTTCGTCAATTGGTGAGTTTTGTTCCTCGCCGCTGTCGCCACTGGCTTGCATGGTTCGGGACTTGTGGAGCTGCGCATCGATGGATTTGCTCTTCAGTGTTTGGACTTTCAGCAGGGAAAATTAAACCACACTGAACTGAACTAAACTGAACTTCAACTCTGAAAACTGGACTGACACAGTTTCAATTTACTATAATCTTCTATGTTAAGCTGCTTTGACACAATCTACATTGTAAAAGCGCTAGAAAAATAAAGATGAATTGAATTGAATTGAAAAATATCTTCTTTTTGAGTGAGAGTAAATTGCAAGAAAATTTTCATTTTGGGGTGAACAATCCCTTTAAACCACACATACACTGTATTAGCTGTTTAATTAATACCCTAGTAAGCTGTTCCTGTTTATGATTAGGAGTCAGGTGCATGAAAATTAATTTCCATGAATCTTAGAAAACTCTGTTTACATGTGTGTATTTGGGTGTCTGACCTGAAGCAGATACTCCAGCTTGTAGGAGAACTTGTGCAGATTGGAGCTGTCATCAGTAATGGGCTCACCGCTTTCCTTATACTCCTTTGTCAGTTCAGAAACAGCATCTGTAAGAAGAGACCACTAAAATCAAGCAAATATAACAAACCGAATGACATAAAAACATGCAAATACACATCTGCACTGTAAAAAATGCTTTTCCTACATAAAGTGAAAAATTCTTGGTATTTACAGTCTTCTTTTCACACTGCAAATATGATTTTCTTACTTAGATTTTTGGACAAGAAACTACAAAAATTCTAAAATCAAGAGACACTTTCTAGACAAGTAAAAAAAAATGTTTTATTTTTAGAAATAGTAAGTCAAAATTAAGAGAGTCTTTCCTTAAAACAAGTCAATTTGGAGTAAGCAAAATAAACTGACTTTAAACTGAAAACAAGATTACTTTGCTTACTCCATTGGCAGATTATTTAGCTTGTTTTAAGGAAAAACTCACTTGATTTTTAACTATTATTTCTGAAAATAAAACTTAATTTTTTACATGTCTAGAAAACGCTTCTTGATTTAGGAATGTTTGGATATTTGAACTAGAAACAAGACAAAAACTCCAAGTAAGAAAAGCATTTTTGCAGTGTGAAAACCCCTGTAAATAACAACAAAGCCCCAACTTTACAGTCCTTTTTCAAGAGCTGACAAAAAGAAATAAATTCTCCATATTTGGTCATATTTCCTCCACCCGCCTTTAATCCACTTCAGGAACTGAAACGGCACATATAAGGGATGAACTCTGATGCGCGGCTCTCTTTCGTTTTGCGTTTCTCTTTCCCCCATGTTCAAAGCCAAAACCCCTGTGAATCGCAACTGCACGTGCTCCAGCATGGACGTCTCTTTTCACTCTCTAAACAATAACTCTGCCTGGGTCATGAAGGCGCACACACACACACACATCCGTACCATGCAGATCTCTGATAATCCTCTGGATCTGACTGTCCCAAACTGCAGCACCAGTGGCCATGGTCTGACTAGCTTCCTGCTGGAGGTGTCAAGAGGTCATCGGTAGACTTCTGAGAAAAAGTAGGACAAAAGATGACAAACGATTGATGTACACACTATATTTAGTTACAGAAAAGCATCGTGTTAGTCATGTTAGTGATTAAATCATGTTAGTGTAAGAATCATGTCAGTGATTTTAGCAGGCGTTTGCAAGTCAAGCATCACTACTGAGTTGACATCAGATATTACATCATTTTTAATAATCAAAATGGGGTTTAAAATAATAATGTACTGATAATGTATACAGTAAACTGTTGATTTTCAGTTTTTTTTTTGTTTTGTTTTTTTACATAGAGTTTTTGTCTTGTTTCTAAACCAAATAGCACTGGGCAATATGGTAAAAACGCAATCTCAATTAATTCTTTTCCATATTGAACAATAATGATATATATTTCGACATAAGTTGTTAATTCTTCCAGATTTAAAAAAAGTACCCCAACAATGACTGAAGCCACAAATTAGAGGGTCCATTCAATAGCATTACTTATTTTCAGTGGCCGAAAATGCATCAACATACTTCTACATTCCCATTGTTGTACACTTCTGCTGTGTGATTGGCTCTTAGATCAATATAGAGTAAAAAAGGTACAGAGCTTATCATTGTTATCGACATAAATTTTATCGCAATTCGATATAATATCGTTTATCCCAGTCCAAATATTTAAAAATTCCTAAATCAATAAGTATTTTCTAGACAAGTAATAAATACTGTTGTGTTTTTAGAAATATTAAGTCAAAATTAAGTGTGCTTTTTTTCTAAAAAAAAAAAAAAAAAAAGTCAAGTTGCTTTATTGTCGCTCCGCTACATGTGTGGACATACAGTATAACAAAATGTCCTGTCTTGCAGGACCACAGTGCTACATAAATAAACATAATCATAAATATGAACAACACTGGACGTAAGAACTAATTTAAACCTATAAATAACTAACATACCGGAGTGGTAATCTAACTACTAACTATACAAATACTATAAATGCATAACACAAGACAGACTATAAATGTGCTTTTACATAAGACAGAAAAATGTTGTGCAAGATTGTGTAAAAGAGATATTTAAGATTGATTAAAAAAAACAAACATGTAGTGCGACATGATTTGTGGTACATTTACTAGTAAACATTGTTTTCCTTATTGAGTCCTTAAGATGGAGTTTAAGAAAAGTGTCTGGTGCATATGGAGAGAAATGTGTTTCTACGGGTGGTTTATCAGGCCCACTCACCTGTAGAAACACTCTTCTCTCTACATGCACTCTCTATATGTAAAGTGCACTCTCTATAGGTGGTTTTCACATGATGTCATTAGCTACGTTTCCATCCACCTATTTTTATGCGCATTTTGGATATGCGCATTAAAAAAAACGGTTGATGGAAACGCTAAGATGCGCATAAATTTTGAAAATGCGCATAAAAAATGTATGCGCATAACTGAGTAGGATAAACTTTTTATATGATAAGAAAAGATGCGCATAAACTATGATGGAAACACTTTTACCGAACAAATTCCAGTATGCGCATTAAAAAAAGGTCATTTTGATTTGGTTATAAGAGATCATGTGATGATAAGACTGTTTGTAAATGGACAAACCAGCAGGCTGACCACATTGTAAAACATCTGAAATGTTGTTTTGGTCATTCTAAAATGCCTTAACCATTTCAGTATTAGTGTTATTATATTATTAATGACCTCCAGAATTGTTAAGAGCGTCTGTGCTCCCCGTCTTACGCCTTCAAACGCCACCACGCGTTCACTGCGTGTCAGCATTGCCTTCTGAGGCGCAAGTCATTTATTAAATAAAGACAATATTCACGCAGCTTCTCCTACCTCAGCAAATTCCGTTTTTACTGTTGATATTTGGCGCCATTTAATCAGGAAGTGACAATTTTGTTCTCTTTGACTCGTTGGATGGAAACGCTGCTTTATTCGCACATCTTTTATGCGATATTCCAGTTTTGCGCATGAAGTTAATTCGCATTTTTGGATGGAAACTTAGCTAGTGATGACACGCGAGACTCAGATGGAGGGCAGGAAGTGGTTCTTCTACATAGGATTCGCTATCAGAACATCAAAATATTTATGTTTTATGTTGTTTATAATTGTTTAAATCGGACAAAATAAGAAATGCTGAACATTTTTTTTAGACTTTCAAAAGTTTTTGCTCATAAAGGGAGGAAAGTTCAAGAAACTGGCTGAAAAACGGAAGAAAAGGCGGCATGTAATCAACATTTATTCAATGCATCCATGTGTACAAACTTTTTTAAATGCGATAATTCGTTTGACAGCACCAATAAAGATTATATACAGGCCTAGCTATGTGTATTATATGTTAATGTGTTATAGAAAAATCAGATACAAACACCACCACACTTATACAAAATCCAGGAGAATATAAATAATGTACCCTGCCATGTAATCACTGCAATGAAATATCCATCTTGTTTTGCAAAAATCAATGTCTTTACTGGCATTTCGGCAGAATAAACACCTGTAACATGAACATCGAGATGCACAGCAGTGGTGAATGTTTGCTGATGGTAAGTTCATCGACAGAACAAAAAAAGAAATGCAACCCTTGCGACAAAACTAGACAGTTATTATTGTGGAGCGCTTTCATCTGTTATTTCCTGATGTCTGGAAGATATCCGTATGGGGAAAAACTATAGTAATTTATAATAAACATGTTTTGAACCACACAGTAAAGTGTATAATGCGTACAACTCTTTGTTAATGAACATTACAGAATACTGTAGTATAGTAAACTGATAAACTGTAATAAATACTGTAACATTAGTGTAAACTGTGGTGCATTGTGATGGTGTATAATTATAGCGTAGAAAACTGAAACCTATTGAATAATCTGTTTATTACTACAGTTGTGTTGTACCACAGCAACAATATAATTACTACGACAGTTTAAGTCAAGTAATTATCTATAGTATGCTTCCAAACACTATAATATTTACTATAGTATTTTTTCATGTAACGTAATACAGTATTGTTGTGGTTTCCGGCTTTTCTCTTAATGAATCACACTTAGTCTGGAGGTTATGAATATCAGAAGAATATACTTTATTGGAATATTTTCCAAAAAAGCAGAGACAGCCTGGAGCAAACCCATCTCAGTCTCTCCCCAGGACAAATCCCATGTCCCTCCAATTTGCTATACCCTTTATCCTTGCTTCCTCCCACCTTTGTGTTTTAACAGCTGGTTCCTGGTTCAACCGGCCTCTCCCAGCTCCTACTACTTTACGACCCCAATTTAAAGCCCCCTCTTCTTGTAATTCCTTATAATGTAAAGATCTAATGTACTCATAACTGTTTTTCCACATACAGTTCAAATTTGGCAATCAATCAAAACTAGTTTCAACTCCCCGAACTAACCTTTCTACTATATATATTGTCCATCTATACTTAACTGTGTCAACAGATGTTGCCCCTTTCCTCATGGCCCCCTTGAGACACCTTAGTTGTTTAGTCAGGCCATCTTTCCTTTCTAACTCTAGTTGTTTATTCAGGCTCCCTTCCTTTCTAACTCTAGATATGGTATGTAAGTTTACAAGCAGATTATACACATACAATTTGATTATATAGATTAACTTCACACTTTAAAAAGTTACAAATCCACTTCAGTATCTACCGCCTCGATGACAGGCTAATATATTTTAGTTCAGTAAAAAACTCGGCCATCTTTATGATATAAGGATCATGCCCAACATATGTGATAATTTTCTATTTATATCTCCTTTAAAATTTGGTATAAATCGCAAAAATACGGACTTTCCTCTATGTCTCCCATTCAGTTTTTTACTTCCTGCCCTCCATCTGAATTTCGCACGTCATCAGAACCACGTGATTGAAAACAACATATAGGAAATAGGTTGTGCTGTCTGGTGCATATAGACAGAAGAGGGTTTCTACGGGTGGTTTGCCATGCCCACTCACCTGTGTGAGGCACACTTCAGAAATGAAAGCATTTTATTGCTGTGAATTAATACATGTTTTACTTGTTGGAACTAGCTTATAGAGGATCCAAATAAACAAACAAGGTAGTGTTCATTCTCATGGTTGATTGAACATTATAGGGCTGGGTTTACTAAGTGAAGTTTATTTATAAACTAATTCCGAGAGGATCACGTGCTTATGATTGCTTGCGGCTGGTCCCACATTATTCAATTTATGATTCACCAATCAGACGATTCCTAAGCCACTATAAATACCCTAAGTTCCATATAACAGCAAAGAATCCCCCCTTCCACCCCTACTCCTCCTCCTTTCCTAGATGGGTGGCACGGTGGCCCAGTGGTTAGCACTGTTGCCTCACAGCAAGAACGTCACTGGTTCTAGTCCTTACCAAGCCAGCTGACGTTTCTGTGTGTTTCACGTGTGTTCCCCCGGGTTACCTGGTTTCCTCCCACCGTCCAAAAACATGCAACTTAAGTTAACTGAGTAATCCAAATCGGCACTAAAGACATGCTCCTAGTAAGTAGTTATCTCTTAAGAGCAATCACTATCTGTTCATTAGCTACTACAGCAGGAGAGTTCTCGAGATCTACCTGAGCTCAAACTCCCCTCTCGCCTTGCAAACGGGAGGGAGCCCCGGGCTCGAGGATCTTATGAGCTCAGGGCTCTCTCCCGGGACAGCATGCCAAACAAGCTTTATAATCAATCATCAGCTAAGTGTGAACTCTTGAAAGTGCACAAATTAGGGTGTGATAAAAGTGCTGATGCAGTGGAAAAGGTCCAGCGAGTTTACGGATAATCCTCAAATTATAAAAGCACAGACGCAGCAGCTATTTTCCTTTATGACCAGCACAATCTACAAAGAAAGAGCAGCGTGTATATTCTGTTTCTTGGTAATTGATATGCTGGAGAAAATGAGTAGAAAAATAAATTCTCTCTCTTCTGTCACATGCTCTGTGTTCTTCCTCCAACTATCACAGCATGTCCAAATAATTATCTGGGCATTAAGTAATGGCGCAAACACCAGCAAACTGACAACCGGAATCCTTAGCACATCAGAAATTGAGGGGAGGCTCATAAAATAGCATACTATATAGACTGACAGTTTGAAAATATGATATTTTTGATGTCTTGCTAACAGTATAAACATTTTAAGGTCAATATTATTAGTCCACTTAAGCAATATATTTTTCGATTGTCTACAGAACAAACCATCATTATACAATGACTTGCCTAATTACTTCAACTTGCCTAATTAACCTAGATAAGCCTTTGAATGTCACTTTAAGCTGAATACTAGTATCCTGAAAAATATCTAGTCAAATATTACGTACTGTCATCATGGCAAAGATAAAAGAAATCAGTTATTAGAAATGCATGACTAAACATATTTTGCACTCTCAAATTGACATCATCAGAGAAGGACTGCCGTTCCAGAGCAAACCTAAATTGGTTAGTAGTAAAATAGTAGATTACTCTGCTGCCGGCCTGATATGATGCATTTGTCCCATAATCTGAAATAGGGCTGCAAAATATATAGTTTCAGCATCAATATCACAATGTGCGAATCTGTAATAGTAGTAAAATTGTAGATTGGTTGATTAAAGATTACCAAAAAGTTACTTGTACGGATTAATTGTTCAATTTAGGACTAACAATGTGCGCTTGCACTGCAATTTTTTACTTTTAAACCTCAAAAAAGGGTTTACTCTGGCTGTTAAGTAAATCTGGTTTGATAAAAGTATTGGTCAATAACAATCTCAGGCCTTTCACTTGAAATGCACAAGGCCACAAGCTGAACTGAACTCATTTTGATCGAACAAGAACTTAACCAGCATACTACCATTACTCTGCTGCCGGCCTGATATGATGATTTTGATGAATATATATATTTTTGGTTCTGTTTTTGACATCTATATTGTAATAAGTGCTACAGAAATAAAGATGACTTGACAAGCCAGTTTCGTTCTCACTCGGACCACTCAGACTGAGGGTCTGCATTAGGAATGTCAGCATTGCCCTGTTAACAGCCAAACATTAACAATCTTGCTGCATGACTAAAAATGTTACCATGAATGCTGAAATACAGAAGGGCATCTATTAGCTGTATCATCTGTGACACATCTGATGATTAAAAAAAGGCAGTTTTCACTATAAAGGAACTACTAAAATGGCTCATTACAAGCTAAAAACCAACTTAAGACATGTCAACCCACTTCTCCAATCTATTAGAAGCTGGTAGACAGGATTCATCAAACTTTCCAATTTTATTTCTATATATAAATTTATAAACATGAATTCACAGAGAATGTACATGTTACCAGTATATTGAAACATCTATTTATATTTTCCAAAACAACTATCCACAGAGTTATGGGATCAGAAAAATATCACTATGTAAAAAAAAATTTATATTTTAATTGAGGAAAATAAACATGCTTTATGGATGCGACCAAAAAAGTACGCGAGTTTACAGTATGGAAAATACTTTGTAGACCAGGAGTGCCCAAACTCGGTCCTGGAGGGCTGGTGTCCTGCATAGTTTAGCTTCAACTTGCCTCAACACACCTGTCTGGAGGTTTCTAGTATAGCTAGAAAGAGCTTGATTCGCTGGTTCAGGTGTGTCTAATTGGGGTTGGAACTAAACTCTGCAGGACACCAGCCCTCCAGGACCGAGTTTGGGCACCCCTGTTGTAGACATTCTGTGAAGAAATAATGCTAAACAAAGGTTAAGACTTGGCCATCTACAGAACACAAATTATTTATTTTGTTTCATGTTGTAGCATTTATGAGGAAAAAGCTTTGTTATGGATGTGACATATCGCTATTATGGATGCGACCTATGCTAAATTGGCACGTGCGGTTTTGGCAAATCAAATCAAATAGTTTGAAAATATTGACAGAGACATGTTTGGGTACTTTTACAGTACTGTAAAATACAAGCCTACAAAAGCAACGTTGACATTAGCATTGAATTGCTCACATATATAAACTTAGCCAAAAGTATCTCTTACTCTCTAAGCTACTATGCAGTTTATTTACATTTTAACCATTTAGATTTCCCTGTAACGTTAGTTATAGTCCTTAAATGACATTCACTTTCTGCATGTAGTATTTGTTTATGAGAATTTATGATTATACGGTATATCAAGTTACAAATTCTCCACACAAGACACATTTAACACGAGTGGAACAGACAAAACAAAATAATAAGCACGTTTCCTGTACTGTCTGATTACACAAGAACGCTTAAACAACTGCTTATGAAATGTAAACAAACGTCAATGTCCTTTCACTCATTTCTTTGACTTACGCTTTATGCTTTGAGTTCATGAAAACGAGCGAATGTTTTGAAATAGCGTGTTTATGTTGTCATATAAGCTAAAATTGTTTAAATAACGAAGTTCGACAACATAAAAGTTCAACCAACAACTCACTCACAAGCGTCAACAGCCAGTCACGAGTACTGTGACATTTCATTTATTCCGAATGAACTTTTCAGACTGGAGTTAGTGAGCATATAACACTGCTGCAAGGTTGTTAAGAGAGTTTTAAATGTCTTGAAAGTGATACAAGAAACTGACATACTTGTGCTTTGTTGCCGGGGAATGGTGCTCCTTGTTTACATTACTGTACGTCCTTGCTTTTTGATTGACAGACTATTCCGCCATAGTGGTCGCGTTTCAGAGGCTAGCAAGATTATTATTGGTCCTTATACAAATAGCACCGCCCACAAGTTTGGTTTACTAAGCAAAGGTTATGCTCTGCTAGTGGTTTATGGTAAAGGTAAAGAAACTAAACAGTTTGTAGCTTGACGTTTAAATGTTTTCAATAATAATAATAATAATAAAAAAACTTAAAGAAGAAGGTTGCTAGAGGTTTTTTTTAGGTAGATGTCTTGTTTTAAATGTGTTTAAACAATTTTACTTAATGCAAAGAAAAACATTTTCCACCGCATTCCTTCTAAAATATTAAAGAGATCATGATAAAAAAAACTAACCCTTTTTTAAATAAAACGTTTAGAAAATTGAAAGAAAAATGTTTTATTGTTTTTCATATATACAGCTGCTGGTCATATAATTACAATATCTTCAAAAAGTTGATTTATTTGACTAATTCTATTCAAGAAGTGGTATAATGTATGCATTCATTCCCCACAAACTGATATTTGAAGTATTATTCAATATTATAACTGACAACTAATGAAAACCCCGAATTCAGTATCTCAGAAAATTTGAATATTACTTACAACCAATTCAAAGAAAGGATTTTTAGAAATCTTGGCCAATGGAAAAGTATGAAGATGAAAAGTATGAGTATGCACAGCACTCAATACTTAGTGTGGGCTCCGTTTGCCTGAATGACTGCAGCAATGCGGCGTGGCATGGAGAGGGACTGTGTTCAACACTGCTCAGGTGTTATGAGAGCCCAGGTTGCTCTGATAGTGGCCTTCAGCTCTTCTGCATTGTTGGGTCTGGCAATTCGCAATTTCCTCTTCACAATACATATATACATACACACATATATATACACATATATATATACACATATATACATACATATATATACACACATATATATACACACATATATACATACATATATATACACACATATATACATACATATATATACACACATATATACATACATATATATACACACATATATACATACATATATATACACACATATATATATATACATATATACATACATATATATACACACTTATATACATACATATATATACACACATATATATATACATATATATACACACATATATATACACATATATACATACATATATATACACACATATATACATACATATATATACACACATATATATATACACACATATATACATACATATATATACACACATATATACATACATATATACATATATATATATATATACACACATATATATACACATATATACATACACATATATACATACATATATATA
>CAIGQV010019951.1:24949750-24961721 GCA_903798115.1 Danio jaintianensis | reverse complement strand
TGAGTCGCTGGAAGAGAACTGACTCCTTAGTTTCTCAGAATAGTTCCAAAGAATAGTTCCAAAGAGTGTGTTTGTGTGCATGAAAATGTATTATCCTCCCTCCCTGTTAAATTTGATCTAATCCCTGTCCTGAAACACACCCCCTCTCCTGCTTTCACTTCTCATTCTAACGGAGGGAGCGATTCGTTAGTGAATGAATCTCCGTTATGAACGACTCGTTCACTTAGCCGACAATAATACAAGTTTCTGGCACCGCAGCGTCTTGTTGTCATATTTCTTTTTCATTGTTTGCTGATTTTATTCAACAGAACTAGCATAAGCCTAGAATTCAGTGCAAGTTGATGCTACTTTGCCTTATGATCAGTGCAGTAAGAGACTGTATTATCATCAATAACGTTACTTGTTGAGCACAAAAGTTTGTAACATACAAAAAAAACGTAAAAAACGAAATCTTACCTATGAAATGTTCTGCCTTTGTGCTTTGTTTTCATTGTTTGCTCGTTACTACACCCGTAAGCAGCACTGAAGTCCAGCATTTTCACATAGGCACACAGTCTTGACTAGTGCGGTTGAATGACATTTGTCCTGGGAGCACTGTACAAATGTGGCGGCGCTATTGACGCATGCTCAGGGTCCGTATGCGATATCTAGTGTATATATCTATGGTTTCAAACAAGCCTGAAGGACTCAATTAGTTTGATCAGGTGTGTTTAATTAGGGTTGAAACTAAACCGTGCAGAGCTACGGCCCTTCAGGAACTGGCTTTGACACCGGTGGGTTAAAGCATAAATATTATATTGAACATTTATTATACATGTTATTTTACCAAGGGAACATTACATTTTGATAATTATACAAACACCAAGTTTACATCCAGCAGTTAAATTCTGACTTCTCTTTGAGAATTTGACTTCATTTACCAGAATTCTGAGTTTGTATCTCACAATTGTGATTTTCAGATTTTCAGAATTGTGATATAATTTATGAACTAAGACTAAAAGGCCATTTTTTTCATTCTGAGTCAATAAAAAAACTTTTTGCATGCCCCATTTCTCATTTCAAAACCGCTTAAGTAGAATAGTTACTGTACAATTTAAAGATCAAAACGCCACTTCAGTTTCCTCTGCACACGAGAGGACAAGATCAAGAGTCTGAGGTTTGAGGGGGATGTAAAACAGGTTCCTTACTCGACATATAAACAACACTCAAAAACAAAAACAGTCCTAGATCAATCATGTTGCTCATTTTAGTGCACTGAGTAGGTACGATATTTTAACCTGCAGTGTTTTGAGATGATATGAATGTCCTGAGAAAAATCTAACCATTTCACGAGACTGTGATGAACAAAGTTCAAAATCCAGTTAATATTATACTACAGATTGTAGTCATGTGCACTGGTGGGTAATTTGCTCTTTGGATCATCCTTGTGCTTCAGATCACCAGGAATTCAGGTAAGCATTGTTTTAACATTTCTTCATACGACTAAGTTAAAGTTAAAGTATTTTTCCCTAAATGAAAAGTCTGAGATTGCATTTATGTCTTCAAACATATTGACAAGTTGTTGTTTTTGGAGTATATTTTACATTTAAATGTGTTGCCAATTTTTTTTCTGAATTATACAACAATTTAGTTAATTTTTTGTTTGTTCTATTTTAAAATTTCAGTGTACAAAGAGCAAAGAACTAAACCTGGAAATAGCTGATCTGTCAGTTTCAGAACACAATGACTGATGAGAACACAACATATGATTACTATGATGACTATGAGGACCAGTTGTGCCGCAAAGACGACGTGGTCAAATTTGGATCCATTATTATCCCGCTCTTTTTCTCTATAGTGGTTGTAATGAGCTGCATTGGCAACATCCTCGTCTTGATCATCTTGGCGCTTTACGAGAGTCTGAAATCCTTGACCAATGTGTTCATCTTTCATTTATCAGTATCAAATCTGCTCTTCACTTTTGGTCTTCCTTTCTGGGCTTGGTACTTCATCCATGGTTGGACATTTGGAGAGATTGGCTGTAAAGCGGTGAAGTTTCTGTTCTACGTGGGCTTTTACAGCAGCGTGTTGTTCTTGACTCTCATGACCATTCAGCGCTACATGGTAGTGGTTCATCCTCTGTCTGACTGGGAGAGATGTAGATGTTTTTCAGTAGCTCCGACTATCATTTGGATGATGAGTGGAACGGCTGCACTGGTTGGTGCACTTCAGAGCAAAGTCATGAAAGATTTAAACAACACATACTGTGAATATGAAAGTATTCCAGTCAAATCAGGCATTGCTTATTTTCAAAATGCTTTTTTCTTCATTGCATTTGTAATTATGGGTTTTTGCTATGGCCAAATGTGTTGGGCAATAACAAAATATCGCACTCGTGAGACACACAGAACTGTTAGACTAACATTTCTCATTGCACTGTTACTATTTTTCAGTTGGACTCCATATAACATTGCTATGTTCCTGAGATCTTTGACCGATCAGAATATCCATCCATTTACAGTCTGTGAAGTAAGCAAAACAGTCGACTATGCATATTACGTTTGCCAACTGATAGCTTTCTCCCACTGTAGTGTAAACCCAGCATTTTTCATTTTCGCAGATGCAAATTTCAGCAAACATTTACGAACACGTCCAAGGAAGTTCTTCTTAAACATTGACGTCTATGAATAACGAATGTTACTGAATGAAAATTGATGAGACTTAAATGTTTTGTGACATAACTAAATTGGCTTAGTCCCTTTATTCATCAGGGGTCGCCACAGCAGAATGAACCGCCAACTTATCCAGCGTATGTTTTACACAGCGGATGCCCTTCCAGCTGCAACCCAGTACTGGGAAACATCCATACACACTCATTCACACGCACACACTATGGCCAATTTAGGCAAGGCAAGTTTATTTATATAGCACATTTCATACACAGTGGCAATTCAAAGTGCTTTACATAAACAGGGATAAAAGAGACAAGTATAAGAAAATAAAAACAAATAATAAAAGTGATTAAAAACAGATTAAAATGTGTTAAAACAGGTTATAAAGAATGAAAAAAGAAAAGAAAGACATAATACTGCGATCTGTCGGACGTAACACAGTGCTCATTCAGTAAAGGCACAGCTAAACAGATGTGTTTTAAGTCTTGATTTGAATGTACCTAATGTTGGAGCACATCTGATCATTTCTGGAAGCTGATTCCAGCGGCAGGGGGCGTAATAGCTGAAGGCCGATTCACCCTGCTTTGACTGAACTCTTGGAATTTGTCATTTATATGATCCTAAAGATCTGAGTGATCTATTAGGTTTGTATTCAGTGAGCATATCTGTGATGTATTGAGGTCCTAGGCCATTTAGTGATTTATAGACAAGTAGTAATACTTTAAAATCTATTCTGAATGTAACTGGGAGCCAATGTAAAGACCTGAGGACAGGTGTGATGTGCTCTGATTTTCTGGTTCTGGTCAGAATCCTGGCAGCAGCATTCTGGATGAGCTGCAACTGTCTGACTGTCTTTTTGGGAAGACCAGTGAGGAGTCCATTACAGTAATCCACTCTGCTGGTGATAAAAGCATGAACAACTTTCTCTAAGTCTTCACTGGAAACAAAGCATCTAATTCTTGCAATGTTTTTGAGATGATAGTATGCTGATTTAGTTACTGCTTTAACATGACTACTGAAACTCATATCTGACTCCAGAATTACACCAAGATTCTTGACCTTATTTTTTGTTGTTTGACCCTTAGAGCCAAGGTACGCATTCACCTTGAGAACCTCATCTCTGTTCCCAAACGCAATGACTTCAGTTTTCTCTTTGTTTAACTGAAGAAAGTTTTGGCACATCCAACTGTTAATTTCATCAATGCATTGGCAGAGGGTGTCAATGGGGCTGAAGTCATTAGGCAGTAAGGATAAGTAGATCTGAGTGTCATCAGCATAGCTGTGGTAGGAGATTTAGTTTATTCAATTCACATAGCGCATGTGTTTGGACTGTGGGGGAAACTGGAGCACCCTGGGGGAAACCCACGCCAACACAGGGAGAACATGCAAACTCCACACAGAAATGCCAACTGACCCAGCCGGGACTCAAATTAGCAACTTTCTTGCTGTGAGACAACAGTGCTAACCACTGAGCCACCATGTCACCCTATTTGAATGCTTTCTTTGTATAAAATAAATTTTTGTGTTCACATCAGGCTGAATACAAGCTAGCTATTAAATGTTAACATTGCACTGTAAAATGTGTGTTTTAAACTTTAAGTAATTTTTTTTTCTTTTCTACTTTAACTGTTGCTTGCCCTTTTCTTGTAGTTATTCATAGAATTCACAAATCAATTTCTGTGTAAAAATAGTTTCAAATTACATATTTTAGCATATGAATGAGGTGTTTGTGACCTCAGATACTCCCACTCAGGGTTACTGTAAATGCACGAGAACTGTGAGAAAAAATGCAGATTGTACAGTTTTGTTTTTGTGCTGTGAAACGCATTCTTTCACGTGACAAAGTGTAAATGTGGTCTGTGGAAGGAAGCACAGCATCATCAGGGTCTTACATAAACAGGAAAATGGAAGATCTGAGATCTGCATTGACCTTTTAACAGGTTAATAACAATATCAGCATATTTGTAACCTGTATATACAGCAGCCAACATTGGAAGCCAAGAAAAACCTTTCAACAAAGTTGTCCTACACAACCCATAAACAATACCCTATCTTGGCATTCACTTTTTGTTACACTTCAAACGTACACTTCAAACAAAACCTTGATTATGAAGTCACAGTTCGACATGTTTTAGGTACAGCAGGGTTGAAAATTTAATATAAATGTACTGTATTAGAGACTCAAATCCTGCTGCAGTAAACACCACCTCACCACAACACATCACCTCCAACTTTCACTGACTTCTGCACACTAATTGGGTTCAGTCTTTCCAGTTTGTCAGTAATCAATGTTTTGCATCAGACACAAATAAATTACAAGGACAAGTTGAAGGAAAATCTGCAATTATGTACTCATTCTTCACTTGTTCTAAACCTGTTTGAGTTTCTTTCTTCTGTTGAACACAAAGGAAGATATACTGAAGAATGTTAGAAAAAAACAGCCATTGACTTCTATAGGAACACATTTTTCTTAAATATGGATGTCAATGGATGCTTTTTTACAACATTCTTTAAAATATTTTGTTTTGTGTTATTGATTTACAATTAGTTAATAAATGATTTTTTATGACTAAAGTGAACTTTGGGACAGTTCTCAGTCTACCAACATCTTCCTTTTTGGTCTAATCGTTTAACTCTTTTGCAGGTCTGCACGGGACTGTTTTTATAGTTGCGCTCCCGCAAGGTTTTATTCCGCACCCGACTGCTCTCACTGTATATTCAGTCTTTGTTCACCCGCTACCCGCTTAGAATAATTTTCTACCCGACCTGACCGTTCCCACTAATTTTAGATCTGGTTTCCAAAATCTCACGTTTAAATTGGGTACTACCAAAAGAGAGAGATAACAGATAAAACTGTAGGTTGTGCAAGGATTATAGGCTAAATGTTTGTTTTGTTTGCCCCTTTGTGATGAGACATGAGTGTCACCTGAATGTCCTTCAAGGACAGCGCATCTTCACTTTGCTCTGCCATGGTAAAGCCTGCTCTGAGGACTGGTTATGCAGATGATGCACGCACAGACTGTGCGGAAAAAAAAGCATGTGCAGGAAGCACTGGTCATGCGTTCATCATGTGTAACAGTCGTGAGCACTGGCTGTACCAGTGCTCAATAAGAATGAGGAAATCAGATATGCTGTTCCGAAATAACGTTGGGACTCGGGAACGCTATATTGTTAGGCCGTCCGCTCCCGTTCAAATTATACCAGTTACCGACGACTACCGCGCTTTATTTGAAAATCTATTCCCGCAGAAATGCAGACCTCTAGTTTAAGCTTTCAGTCCAAATTCATAAACATCAAGACATTGTATATGGAGATACAGACCTTAATGGGGATGATCTCCAGCTGCACTGTTGAACCAATTGTCAATTGAGATTCTTCACTTTCTTTTGTGGACGACCAGCCTTTTTGGGGGACTTAATTTAGTTAAAGACATTGTAAATATGCAACAATATAAAAATCACAGATTTGAATGATCAACTTCTGCGGTGGCTGAAAGAGTCTCCTTTTGGCCTTCATCTGGACAACCTGCTGTTGGAGGCCTTCAATCACTTAAAAAAAAAAATCAATATTAGTAAGATTAAAGTTCAAGTCCTCCTGGGTTGTTACATACTTACAAGTTGACATCGTAATAAGGATCATAATCCAAGTCGTAAAAAAGAAGTCAGGTGTGTTCAAGTCACTTTCTTCAGCACAAGATGGCATTGTACCTACATTTAATAAATAACAAGAAAACAGCAGGGTTGGTTAAACGAACACATAGCGCCATTTGTGTCATCACTTACAGTACATCCTACAAGAGCTGACTTTGCATCCAATAAATTCCACGCACTGATTTTTTTGTAATTTCACAGTCACGCTTCAGACTAAAGCATGTCATGTAAACTAACAGCTTTGAAACTTCGGGCACTACCTTAAAATGTGTTACTGAAGAACAGCAACAATAATAGTGACACTTTCATTTCATGTTTCCAAATGAAACAGGAAGTTGAGGTATGCGCTTTAAACCCTCCCACATGCACATGGGTATTTTTATAAATTCTTTCCCCGCTTTCGTTTAAAAAAAATTCTTTGCCCACATGAAAACGCAAAAACTCACTGTGATGCATGTTATGGGTATGCCGAACCAACAGGTGGCGATAATGACACTTTTATACTGAGTTTACATCAAACGGGGAATTAAAGGTGCTGTATGTAAGTTTTTGACTCCTCTAAAGCATAAAAATACCATAATATGTTTGCAGATTTTTAAGAAACATGCCAAGTGAACATTCTTGTTTATCTGAAAAACAATGCTGGAGTCAGCTTTGAAAACGTGAGTTACGTGCCGGAACGTCTGTATTTGTTTTGGTAATTTTAACCTGCCCAATGCCAGTTTAGCCAATTATATTTTAGCACCCCGGGTTGCCTTGGTGGAAAACCGCGTATTTCATTCATTCATTCAGAAAGGCTCTGAAAGCATGCACTCGTGACCGAAATGCAACCTCTTGTGTACAGTAGCAGACTCCGAAATGAGACACAGATTCAGAGCTCCACATGAGGTTATTAATTAGCAAATGATGTAAATATTACGAGCGTAAACATTAGGTGAGCAGGTTACATTGTAACCGTGTGTCCTAACAACACGCTTCGTGACGAGATACGCAGTGATAAGCAATTTGGCTGTTTGCACCAGACGAAACGCGACAGAAATTTAAATACAGCCATTCAGAAGCACAGAATATGCACTCACTCACGAAATGGTAAGGTTTATAATCTAATTAATACATATTAACCCTCTTTAACATTATTAAGTGTAGATGCTGAATCACTCATATGTGTTTAGTTCTAAAGTTCAATTTCAAACGGTTTATTTTATTTTCAAGATCTGAGGTGAACTATCTGCTGCTGCTTTCAGTAGTATGGCAATAAATGTCATGTAAAATGGCCTTCAAACTCACATTGTTAGCATTTAACACTGAATAAAGCACATGAGGTTTACCTGAGGTGATCATTGTCACTTTTCTGTTGTTCACCTGTGAGAAATGGAAGCCTTTTCTAATATATCAATTCGAGGTGTTGGTTAGAACAAAAACTCCTTTTAATAAGGAAAATATTCCTTCTATCGGGTGCCGTTCCCTTTATTTAGAACACGATTTAAAATCCCTCGCTCCTGTCCTCAATCTGGCAACCTGTGCTTGTGTGTGTTTTGATCCAGGAGTGCAATACCTAGTTCAACCACTGGGTGTCAAACTTACATACTGCACCTTTAAGTATATTTTGCGAATAAATTGCATTGTAGTCAATGCAAACATGGGTACAGAGGCGGATTACCATCCCACAAAGCAGAATATAAATACACGATTCATTTGCTGCGAATGTGCAGAATTTGCCTCATTCACATTCAGGTTTTGGAGTGAACCCAGCTGTCTTGGCCAATCAGAGAGGGGAAAACAATGTGCACACTGACGTCATGAGGCTAAAACTCCAGTTTTAGTGTCCACATGAGCACACTGTACCTGGAGTTTTGGAAAATCTTCACCCTGGCCTCTGACCGTTTTCAGATAGACACTGTTTCAGTCACGTCACACTGCGTTTTCGTGTGGACAAACAGCCAAACCGCATAGAAAAAAGTGCAGTTTTGAAAATACCCGTGTTCGTATGGACAGGGCCTAAGAGGCATTATAAATGTGGAGTCTACATAGACTACCTTCTTCTTAGACACTTATTTTGACATTTTCAGTTCTTCACGAAGGTTAGTCTTGTTTTTGAATCTGTCACTATGCTGACACACAGGCATCAGTAGCTCCGTCCTCTTTTGAAAAGAGCACAATCTCATTTAAATTTAAAGCGACAGTGACCAAAATGGCACAATTGGGATCAAAGCCTTAAAGGGGCAGTTTCAAAGAGTTATAAAACATTATTTGTGTCGTATTTTGAGCTGAAACTTCACATACACACTCTAAGGACATCAGACTTATTTTACATCTTGTAATAGGAGCATAATACAGTGCGTCAGTATATATAAGTACAGCCCTCACAAATCTATCTTTTAAATTCATATTTTTAATAGGAAGCTATACGATATTATATTTGTGCATATACATTAGATTAGTCAGTACTGAAGCCAAATCTGGAGCTTATCTAACAAAATAACTTACGATAACGGTCCAAAAACTAGTACACCCAAATTTATATGTTATAGAAAAATATTAAATACAAATTTAAAAAGAGGAAAAATCAAGAGAAGCAAAAAAAATTGAAAAATTTAGTTGAAATTTTGTAGGTTGTAATTTATTTTTCAATATTTTGCTTGAATTTAAGTGTATTATCTTTCAATTTCTAAATATGTTCGGTGACTAAAATATTATTTTAATAAATATATCTGTTTAATAAATCTGTTTTGTTTAAAAGCACCAAAATACATTGCCTATATTCACTGAGAAATGGATACAAATATTGTGTACTCAATTATGCTGAGCACTGTATGGTCCCCTTTAATGCACAATTACAACTAAAAACAGTTCTATAACAAATGTAATCTTTGTTATGCAGAAAACATCATGACTGAAGAGTACACAACTCACGATGATGAGCCAGAAGACGAACTCTGCCGGAAAGATGCGGTCATCAAACTCGGATCCATTGTTATTCCACTGTTTTTCACTCTTCTGGTTGTGTTTAGCTGCATTGGTAACACGTTGGTTCTGGTCATCCTGGTGCTGTACGAGAAGTTTAAATCCCTGATCAACATCCTGATCCTCAATTTAGCTCTGTCAGATCTGCTCTTCACTTTTGGTCTTCCCTTCTGGGCTTGGTATTTCATCTATGGTTGGACATTTGGAGAGATTGGCTGTAAAGCGGTGAAGTTTCTGTTCTACGTGGGTTTTTACAGCAGCGTGTTGTTCTTGACTCTCATGACCATTCAGCGCTACATGGCAGTGGTACATCCTCTGTCCGGCTGGGAGAGATGTAGATGTTTTTCAGTCGCACCACTTATCATTTGGATTCTAAGTGGAACGGCTGCGCTGTTAGTCTCACTTCGTAGCAAAGTCTTAACCCACGATGATAACTTTTACTGTGAGTTTGACAGTATAAGAGTAAAACATGTCGCCGTTTACTCACAAAACATTTTCTTCTTGATGGCGTTTTGCATCATGGGATTTTGCCATGCCAGAATGTTTCAGATAATAACCCAATCTCGAACGAAACGTCGTCGGAAGACCATCAATCTCATATTTTCCATAGGCCTGGTCTTTTTCATCGGCTGGGCTCCATACAACATTGTTATGCTCTTGAAAACTTTACAGGATTACGCTTGGTCTCCATTCTTAGTCTGTAGTGTATCCATTCATCTTGACTATGCATTTTATGCTTGCCGTCTACTGGCATTTTCACACTGCTGCTTAAACCCAGTGCTTTATACTTTAATTGGAGAACGATTCCAGAAACATTTACGAACATTACCCAAGAAAATGTGTTTAAAATAAAGCAATTCTGATCCATCCTGAAAACAATTTCCCAATTCATATTCTGTTTTTGGCGTGCAGTCAGTTAGATTTTTGCTTTAAGAGACATACTGTATCTAAGGGCGACACAGTGGCTCAGTGGTTAGCACTGTCGCCTCACAGCAAGAAGGTCGCTGGTTTGAGTCCCGGCTGGGTCAGTTGGCATTTCTGTGTGGAGTTTGCATGTGCTCCCCGTGTTGGCGTAGGTTTCTTCCCAGTGCTCGAAAAAAAAAAAAATTACAAACTGTGAGATGTGCATGGGGAAAGCAGCTGGTGTGCACCATGGCTCAAGTGCTGGCACAAAACCATTGTAGTTTGGGCTAAAATGTCTTGGACAATAAAGGAATCTGACTGCAACTTAGTTTTATGGAGCAACAAATTTATCATTTACATTTAGCAACAGCACTGGCTTTATTTGTCAAGTTTATTAAAATAAATATGTTCAAATAAAGTCAAATAAAAGTTCATGTTGTGAAAAAAGAAATATTAAATAGCAAAAATCTTGAGCTTCCACTAAAATTTTGGACAGTTAAATGAATTTAACCCATGTATGTTCAGTAAAATGTATTTAATTCAGAAAATCCGGCTAGTATGCAACTGACCAATATTGGTATCGGACAAGTTTTATTTTTGTAAAATCAGAATTGACCGAAAACACTGTATCGGTGCATCCCTGCTTAAATGTAAAACAGTTAATACCTGAAAAAATAAAGTCCTAATTTAGTATCCCATATGATTCTACAGTAAATAAACCTTGATTGGCTCTTTATAACCACTGAAAGCTTCGAGATTCCTGTTTGAGATGGAAACAAAAACTGAAAACTTCAAATTGTTTTCTTTTTTTAAATCAGCATTAAATGAGAGGCAGTAGTACATTTGTAACTTTCTCTACATAGACTTCACTATTTACATTATATCTACATTTTATGCCACAATAATTATGATAAATTGGGAAAATATGCTTAATTTTAACATAAATAATATGTAAAAAATAACATTTATTCCATTTAATTTTGTGTTAAATATAGATTTTTCAGATGCATTGCATGATATTTAAGTAAAACTTTGTTAGAAAAAAACCCAAATCATAATTTTGCTTCACATAAATAAAATTTTGATTGGCTTTTTATAACCACTGAAAACTTTAAGAACCCTGTTTGAGAAGGGGTAAAAAATAGAATAAAATAACTTGTTTGCCATCAATTTGCAACCGCGCACCGGCAGATCTAAATATCAAATTGTTCCAGTTGTAAAAGTATAAACTAGGCCAGCAAAATGTCCAAATCAAACACACACGCACCACAATGAAAACACCACTTGAAACAAACACATGCACTGTAAAAAAGCTATTAGTTTGCTTGACTTAAAAAACTGAGTAAACCCATTGCCTTAAAAGCGATTAGTTGACTTTACTTAAAATAGTGAGTAAAGCCATTGCTTTAAAAGTGATTAGTTGACTACTTAAAAAAGTGAGTAAACCCATTGCCTTAAAAGTGATTAGTTGACTTTATTTTAAAAAGTGAGTGAACCCATTGCCTTAAAAGTGATTAGTTAACTACTTTAAGTGAGTAAACCCATTGCTTTAAAAGCAATTAGTTGACTTTATTTAAAAAAGTGAGTAAACCCATTGCTTTAAAAGTGATTAGTTGACTACTTTAAGTGAGTAAACCCATTGCTTTAAAAGCGATTAGTTGACTTTATTTAAAAAAGTTAGTAAACCCATTGCTTTAAAAGTGATTAGTTGACTACTTTAAGTGAGTAAACCCATTGCTTTAAAAGCTATTAGTTGACTTTATTTAAAAAAGTTAGTAAACCCATTGCTTTAAAAGCGATTAG
>CAIGQV010019951.1:24916108-24940650 GCA_903798115.1 Danio jaintianensis | reverse complement strand
GTATGTAAGTATTGAACACGTCACCAGTTTTCTTAGAAAACATATTTCTAAAGGTGTTGTTGACTTCAAATTTTCACCAGAAGAATCCATATATGCAAAGAAAACAATATTAATTAATTTACAAATTAATTTATGCGTAATAAACTTAAATGACGCAGGGAAAAATTATTGAGCACATGAAGAAAGGGAGGTGTAGAAAGGCAGTGAAAGCCCAGACAGCAGCTGAAATCTCTCAGTAGTTCTTCAGCAACCCTCTGCCCTTCCTCAGTGTAAATGAATATTAGCTGCTTCAGTCCAACATCTACATTAGCAGGATGATGAAGATGAAACCAGGATGGACATTTCAGCAAGACAATGATCCAAGGAAGAGAGAAGGAAATGCTCTCAAAAGAAAATCAAGCTGTAGAATGGCCCAGCCAATCACCTGACTTAAATCCAATAGAGAATACAAAATAAAGCTCAGATTTGATAGACGAGACCCACAGAATCATCAAGATTTTGACACTCTGTTGAAGTCTGTGAAAAACTCACACCTGAGCAATGCATGTGACTTCATTCTCCATATGAGAGGCGTCTTTAAGCTGCCATCACCAACAAAAAGCCTTTTATATAAAGTATATTAAATACATTTCAATAGTTCAGTACTTTCTCCTTGTGTCATTCCATTGTTATTACACATAACACATTTTTCAGATTTTTTTGTTTTGTTTTATTTGTATGTTTGGGTTTTTACCAAAATCTGGTTCAATTCCATGTCAACAGCTCCTTTAGAAATATTACTCCCAGGAAAAACATGACGTGACATGTTCAATACTTTTTTTCCCACACTGTATGGCCCGTTTAAAAAAACAAAATACACAATCGTTTTAAATAAACGTGATTACAATTAAGACCAAAATAATCATGATTATGAGCAGCCCTACTTGATAATGCAATTTATTCCAAACACAGCAGTTAAATAGATTTAAGCATTCATTTAGTTTAGCATAAGATGAGATTAAAGGCTGTTTAAATGCAAGTGGAGTGAGGAGCAGCAGACGAGTGCAGAAAATCCGTTGAAAATACTTTGGTAAAATAAATGTTCATATTTTAAAGACATGGCGAGAAACTACATACATTGTTAATTATTATCACAACTCAAAATAATATTTTTTATATATCTTACGATTTATTCTAGTGACATCAAGCTAAATTGTCGGCATCATCAAGAATAAAAAAAAAAAGGTGAGAGGGCTATAGCATAATAAACTAATGTAACTAATAAAATGATAAATCAATTAAAGACAACATAATTTCCTCACAAAATACTAACTGTTATAACTATCCAGTTCTGACCAGAAATTTAGCTTTCATCAGTTAATTTTTTAGTTTAATAGTAGGTCAACTAAACAATATTTAATTATGTTGACGTAATTAATCAGATATGCTGACACTTGCAACATGCAGTTGACAAAGTGATCTTCTGCTGTTAAATAAGATTAACAAACGGCATCACTTCACAACCTTAAATCAGCAATAACTTGCACACATAAAAATACTGTGGCTTCAGATCTCAGAACAGCCACTAGATGGCACCAATGCTGCTGATTTCAGTTGATATCTGATCTTGTTAAATATGTGGTGCTGCCATCTCTGTGCAGTGAACATGCGATTGTGAATTCAAAGGTGAAAAAGTTAATGTAAACAGGAAGAGTCAAAACATTTCAAAGGTGATTTGATTAAATGAGAAATGAACTTATTATCAATTTACAATATTCAATTTACACAAGCCTCCCAATCCAGGTCAGAAAATACACAAATCCCCATTTATCCGCTTGTTAAATTGAATGCTGAAAGAAACAGATAAACGAAACTCAAGGTATGGAATCACTTGAGGGTATATAAATAGTGAGAAAATGTTCAGTTTTGGGTGAACTGTCACACTTTCTTTGTGCCCAGAGCGAGCGCTGTGCATTTATTGATCTGTGTGTTGTGATGAATGAATGTGATTATATATTCTGTTAGTATATACTTGTTTCTGCAGGCGTTCGGCTTCTTCTCTCTCCCTCTGCGCTCTCTCCTCTTCTAAACGCCTCTCCTCCTCCTCTTTTCTCCTCTTATCCTCCGCCTGCCGCTGTGCCTCCTCTTCTCTCTTCGCTCGCTCTTCTGCCTTCCTCCGGGCGATTTCTTCCCTGCTGCGCCTGCATGCACACAAGACAACTTTTCCTTCAAAAAAACATCTATATGGACCCTTTTCACAAGACTGTTATGGCACGTTTAACGGTCATCATGATCTTAAATCCTTGAAAGTTTTTAATATTTTGATAAAAAAAATAAAAATAACGTATGTACATTTACAGTGGGGGAAATAAGTATTAAACACGTCATGTTTTTTCCTGGGAGTAATATTTCTAAAGGAGCTGTTGACATGGAATTGAACCAGATTTTGGTAAAAACCCAAACAATACAAACATACAAATAAAACAAAACAAAAAAATCTGAAGAAATGAGTTAGTATAAGTATTAGTATATAGTATAATAAGAAATAACTGTGTAATAACAATGGAATGACACAAGGAGAAAGTGCTGAACTATTGAATTGTATTTAATACTTTATATAAAAGGCTTCTTTAATGATGGTAGCTTAAAGATGCCTCTCATATGGAGAATGAAGTCACATGCATTGCTCAGGTGTGAGTTTTTCACAGACTTAAACAGAGTGTAAAAATCTTTATGGTTGTGTGGGTCTTGTCTATCAAGTCTGATCTTTATTTTGTATTTTCTGTTGGATTCAAGTCAGGTGATTGGCCGGGCCATTCTACAGCTTGATTTTCTTTCTTTGAAACCATTTGAGAGTTTCCTTGGCTGTGTTTTGGATTATTGTCTTGCTGAAATGTCCATCCTGGTTTCATCTTCATCATCCTGCTACTGTAGATGTTGGACTGAAGCAGCTAATATTCATTTACACTGAGGAAGGGCAGAGGATTGCTGAAGAACTACTGAGAGATTTCAGCTGCTGTCTGGGCTTTCACTGCCTTTCTACACCTCCCTTTCTTTATGTGTTCAATACTTTTTCCCTGTGTCATTTCATTTTATTGCACATAACTTCATTTGTAAACTAATTAGATTTGTTTTCTTTGCATATGGATTTTTTTGGTTGTTCCCAACATCCAAAATTTCAAGTAAGCGGCACCTTTAGAAATATGTTTTCTGAGAAAAATAGTGATGTGTTGAATACTTATTTCCCCCACTGTACAGTATATGTATTCATGTATGTATTATATCATCTTTGCATCAAATGACAAAAAAAACTAATTACCGATTGTGTTTCTAATGCAGTGTCTATGTTGTTCTCTCTTCTGGCTGCCGTTATCAGTCATACAATTTTTTTTTCCTTTTTCTGAAAGTCTTGATAACACCCTCGTGGAGTTTTGCTTTTATTATTTCAGCAAATGTGATTGTAAAAAAATGATTTGTTGTACTCTCCCATTCACTGTGCTTTAAGTTTACACAATTATGACGACTTCCGCTACTGAGAAACCCGCAAATGTGAAAAGGGTCCATTGTTTTGATTTGGCTCATTAAAAAGCCCATACACACACACACACACACACCTTTCAGCCTCTTCCTGCTGTCTCTTCTCCTCCTCTTCTCTTTCTCTCTGTTCTCTGGCCTGCCGTCGTTTCTCAGCCAGCAGACGAGAGGCCTCCTCAGGATCCGTGGTGCCTGCAGAGAGACGGGCTCCTGGAGGACTTCCAGAAGCTTCTACAATGACAGAAAGAGCCATATGAGGACAATTAAAGATTCTAGTTAGGTATATCAATTTCTAAAAACTTCCTTGAGAAACTGTAGTTTAAATGACCGATTAATGGGCTTTATGCACAGCAAGTGTTTTTCAGCCACTGATAAACTTCCAGTGAAAGATTTATTTGACTATTTTACAACAGGGTTAGGTTTATTTTACTAATTAATTATTTATTAATAATTATTAATTAGGTTTATTTTACAACATTGATAATAGGGCTGTGCAATTAATTGAAATTCAAATTCAATATCTAACGATTATGATAAAAAAACATTAATCGACATAAAACGATTATTATGCGTCATATCCCACCCCCTTTCCAGCAGTCCGAATTCGCTTCTCTGAAAGCTCATTTTTAGTGAAATCATGTAACGTGACTTTTGCAGCATGGGATGTGCTTCATTTATTGAGGTGTGTTGACTCATTTGTTTTTAAAAGTGCAAAAGAGAATGCATGCTGTTGTGTGTGTGTTCGCTGAGCCTCTGAGACGAGCAGAACACACACACACACCATGTAGTCATCTTAAGGTGAGTGCCTAAATGGTCAAGTACATGCAAAAATGTGTCAAAATGCAGTTTTGTTTTGATATTTATAGTAGCAAATTACCAAAATATCTTCATGTAATACAATAATATTACTTATACTTAATACTCTAATAATTTTTCTAAATATACCCATGCACTATAAGATTGCTTTTGTGGTCAAGGGTCACATATTTGAAAAAAATATGTGCTTTTGACCACAGTGTCAGACTCCAGACGCCAGAAAGGTGTGTCTAGTAACTATAGCGGAGATATCAGAAAGGGGCGGAGTCCTATTGGGTTATGGGCATGTTTGTTTTGGTGCTTTCAAATATCAACATAGTTTAGCTAAATTCACTTGCTGCACTTTTAAAGGATTATCAACCATTAATCGATTAAAACTATTACAAGTGGATTACAATTGTGCTTGACCGTTCCTGAATGGTTGTATTACTGACCAGCACTAGACTCTGTTGTAGTTAATGGAGATTCTGGTTCAGTTTTAGGAGGTTCTACATCCTCCTTTTTGCCCGCCTCTTTTTCTGGTGTAACTCTCAGGCTCTCGGATGTCGGTCTGCTGGGCCTGAGATTGCCTGGCGATAAGGACGGATTGCTATGAGACAGCGGGATTGATGCTGGAGGAGGAGGAGACCTGGACTTTTTGGTGTTTGGTGTCTTCTGAAAGGGTTTAGCAGTAGAGCTCCTGGGGAAAACAAAAAACCAACAAAAATCAGTGAGTGTAACATAGTTTATTAAGTTTTGAAGTATAATGTACTATCCTTATAATATATTTTTAATCTTACTGTCAAACTTGTAATTGGTTGCACAAGAATTTCTAGAGTTATATCATTTGAATTAGAATTAATTTGATTTCTTATAAATAATCAAGATAGTCAATTTAGGATTGGCAAAACATACAAGAAAATCTGTAAAATCACAAATAAATATGAGAATGTAGATTTATTTTTTATTTATTTTTTTATTAATTTTCTTTATTGTCCAATAAAACATTACCAATACCATTTTATAGTGTGTGTATACACAGTGCTCAGCATAATTGAGTACACCCCATTTTGAAAATGGATATTTGTATCCATTTCTCAGTGAACATAGGCAATGTATTCTGGTGCATTTAAACAAAACAGATTTATTAAACAGATATATTTATTAAAATAATATTTTAGTCACCAAACATATTTAGAAATTGAAAGATAATACAATTAAATTAAAGCTAAATATTGAAAAATAAATTACAACCTACAAAATTTCAACAAAATGTAAAAAAAAAATTTTTTGCTTCTCTTGATTTTTCTCTTTTTTTAATTTGTATTTAATATTTTTCTATAACAAATTACTTTGGGTGTACTCGTTTTTGGACCGTTATTGTAAGTTATTTTGTTAGATAAGCTCCAGATTTGGCTTCAGTACTGACTAATCTAATGTATATGCACAAATACAATATTGTATAGCTTCCTATTAAAATATGAATTTAAAAGATAGATTTGTAAGGGGGTGTACTTATATATGCTGAGCACTGTATATATATATATATATTTATATTTATAAAGTTTTATGGATATTTCATAGTTCATATTTCAGTATAAGTAATTTTAGCAAAATTTAAAAAAATGTAATCTTATTTTACTTTCTTATATTGAGCTAGATTATTATAGAGATATATTTCTTAGCTAGTATTTCTTAAATAACCATTTAATAATTCTTTACTTGCCGTTAGAAAGACCTCTGAAATATGAGTTCAGGGTTCCCACTCTTTCATAAACAGCAGATTCAAAAACTTTCAAGGACTTTTTAAAAGCACCATTAATTTCAAATCTAACACGGTTGCAATTTACACTGCCAGCATATGTAGCACAATGAAAGTCCTTACTGCACTTAACAATAGGCTATATGCACACGGACTTTTAATTTTCAGCCAGGCAGCCCAAAGGCTTCCAGTGAACTGTCTTTCCATTACAAAATTGTCACGTTTAAGATCTGATTTCTTTAAAAATCATCGATCTTCACTGCCTGTTAGATATACGATATGAAGTGGGTCTCAGATCGGACAAGAAGCACTGCAATAAATTCCATTTTCCCCGCCATGTCGGAAGTTTATCATTGGCTTTAAAACTCTAGCTGTGCATAGAGCCCATTCACTTACACTTACATCAAAGTGATGATGTTTTGAATGTGTCATTTACAAAAAAAATTCAAATAACTTTAATAAAATTTGTTGAATTCAATACTGGTGATATTTATATCGGGTTTCTGATATATTGATCAAATGTGCATTGTCAGTCATACACTCAAAAAAATGAACTTTCGCTATTGTTAGTTTTACTACACCCACCCTTGTTCACATTACATGAAACAAAAAAGTAGCTAAATGAACACAAGTTAACTATGTTATTTCTACAGAAATTTAGTACTGTAAGCTTTACTTAATAAGGGTTTGACTGGCCAACTTAACATTGTAGAGCAAATACTTAAAAGTGAATAAAAAAGTGTTCACCTTACGTATTGAAAGTTCATAAATCTATTATAACATTAGTAAGTAAAATATACATAAAACTAAAATGCAGTAGTGACACATCTGAATGGGTTGTATGTACTAAGAAATATTTTGTCGACTTTACCTGAATTTCTTAAGTTCATTCAACTATATTGTTGCTTGTAGAAACTACTCAACAGACTTGCGTGGAACCACTTGACACTCTTTTTTTATGTAAGTCCAACAAATCAGTTTTTTGAGTGTAGTTCTTGTAGAAGACTTTTAAATTACGAATTTCCCATTGTTTTTTCATTCTGTTTCTGAGAGCAGCACAGTGCAATTGTTGAACAAACACCATAAACTAATTTAATTTCAAATTGAATTCAAGCACTTTCAAGCTTTTAAATACTTTCCAGGCTTTGAATCCATATTTCAGAAATTCAAGTATTTTCAACAAGCGTGGGAACCCTGTAATTTAAAATGCGTACTGAAAACACATTCATTCCTAACAGCCTGCTTTTATCTTGAGGGCTTTTATACCTATTGGGGGATGGATTGGTGACCCTGCTGCGATGGGCGACAGGTGAAGGAGCTCTCTTAGGTGTGAAAAGGCTCAGACTGGGAGTGGGATACGACAGGTTACTCCATGACTTCCTCACATTGTCTTTATCCTTCCTGTCAATCTATACAGAGATGCAAAATACATCTTTTGAGAAACACCAACACTGCAATTGTTCTTTAACACTGCCAGAGACACATAAACAACTTCAAGCACAATACTGAAGTGCACTTGTATGTGTTTTCTTACCAGAATATTCGTTTTAGTTAAATTATCTCTCTGATTGATAAGTATCAATAAAAAACACAGTATTAAAAATAAAGAATCAATAAGACATCGACTGATCCAATCTATCAGCAGAAATCAAATATATGATGAATCAAAAACGATATATAGAAAACACAATTATAAAACAATTATTATTATAAAGAAAACAAATTGATAAAGAAAACAAAGATGAGATACAGATAAATGTGTAAGGACAATTATGCATAAGACAGTGTTTGGCACGTTCCTTTAAAAGAGTAATTAGTTATAGTTACTAGTTACTTCTCACAAATAGTAACTAAGTTACATAATTATAAAAGTAACTAATTACCAGGGAAAGTAACTATTGAGTTACTTTAAAAAATGTGTCAAATGTCTATAAAATAAATATAAAACATTGTACACTAATCTACACTATTTAATGTTGTTGTGGGACAATGTGAGAGACAACGGCAGCATGTCCTCAACTATATATCTAGATATTATTTTGTTTAATTCTGTCTGAGTAACAAGTGTTTGCGGTGGAGAAAAATTAAGTTTTATTTGCTTTGACGTCGGGGCTTCGTCTACTCTTTTGGTAGCAGAGCTCACATTATCACCTGCGTATTCACAAATTTTGTGGCGGCATGTGATGACGTGAGGTGCTTCATTAGATTAGAATTACTTGTCACCGACGCAGAGAGACTCTTTTTTCCTGGGCATAAGTTACATAAACATTCTTGCCTCTCACCTCAACGAGGGAAAAGTAGTGCTTATACTTCCAGTTTGCAAACACTACCTTTGAACTTGTTGCATTTGCCACCGTTCTGACTCCTGGTCATTGGTGTGTGCCACTGACTGTGCGTATGTTTGTGAACACCTGCCCTACTCTGCCTCTGATTGGCAAACAATGGAAATGTACTCTAAGCCAATCATCACGTTCTCAGTTACACCACGATCACAGACACACCGATCATCATCACTGGTTGGTTACGTGTCCCCGTCCCAATACCGAACACAAACACCCCAGAGAAAGAGAGGTCCTATGGCTGAGAGAGACACTGCTCGCAAGAAAACCGCTTCAGTGTTCTCAATTATAGTAACGCGCATTTATTGTCAGCAACGGTAACGGCGCTGTAACGGGGCAAACAGTAACTCATTTGACTACTTGTTACTGAAAAAAGTATTGCCACTAGTAACGCAGTTTATTTATAGCGCCGTTATTCCCATCACTGTGCATAAGACAGAGCAGTAACTAAACATTTTTTTTAATTAAATAAATAAATTAGTAATAATTAGCGCTGGGCAAAAATTAATTGTGATTAATCATCCAAAATAAAAGTTTTTTTGACATATTTATTATGTATATATACACATACATTTGAGAAATTTTTTATTTATATTTAGATATAAAATATAGATGTATATGATACAAAGTATAAATAAATTTAAATATCTATATTACAAAACAGTAAAACAGTTTTGTTTCTATGTATGTGTGTGTATCACATATATAACGCTCAAAAACACTTGGAGTTACATTGTGTTGTTTAAGTGTTCCCTTTATTTTTTTGAGCAGTTACACATACATATACACATACATATATATATATATGTGTGTGTAACTCATATCATCGTATCCTTTATTTTTAATTTTTATGTAACAAAAAGGGTTGCCAAATAGTGTTCTTACCATGATATTCTGGGTGGTCTTTCTGCGAGTGCTGCTGTCTGGAGGAATAAAGCCTGCTCTGATTGGTCTCTCCAGATTAAGGCCTGCTTTCATTGGCCGTTCGGCGCTGCGTGACTGGATGGACTTGAAGGACATGGAGCTCATTGGGTGACAGGAGGCTGAGCGAGGACAAACGGGGGTCACTGTACCACGGTCAAGTTTAACCAACCAATCAGGGAGTTTTGTGAGATAATTCAATTGATTCAGTTTGGACATGAGGAGAGCCGGGAGAGAGAAATATGCGCAAGAGGAAAGGGTTAAAAAGGGTGAATGAGTGATGAGAAAGTGGAAAGAGAAGAAAAATAAAGTGTGTATTAGTACCTATAAAGACTCTAGAAAGAAATTAGGCAACATCAATGTCATTGGAAGGAGGAGAATTCAATTCAAGTTTTTGTATAGCGTTTTTTACAGTAATTATATTGCTTTAAAGCAGCTTTACAAAAGGTGAACATTATTGTATTACAATCAAAATCAGATTAATTATTAAAAATCAGATTAATCAAATCAAGTTATTAGTTAGCATAACTTTATTAGATGCTAATTATTTTAACTAATTAACCAATAACTAATAGCTTTTAACAGTTAAAGTTATTATATATAAGCAAGTTAACCTGCAGTTATATAGGATATACGTGATGTCATTGTGTACATGTTCACTGAAGAGTATTAAGTGTAATTAAGTGTATGTGAATCTAAGAATGTTTTGTTTACACCTCGTCACTTAATGTGTTTTTATGGTCAAATAGCTATCCAATCGTGAAAAGGGCAGGTGTAAATGCCCTCCGAATTGCATTCAAGACTGATATTAATTTGATCTCTCTATTTTACTTTCTTATATTAAGCTAGATTATTATAGATTTCTTAGTTCTTATAGATATATTTCTTAGCCAGTATTTCTTAGGTAACCATATAAATAACACACAAGCCATTGAGAGATTAGCATCAGCTCCATTAGTGCAAACCCACACACACACACACACACACACACACACACATATATATATATATATATATATACATCAGTTGAAGATGAAGTGGACAGTAATTGGCCAAAGCTAAAGTGTGTGTTCTCTACCTGCTTCTCCAGATAAAGACATGGCGCTGCGACTCCTAGCCAGATAGGAGTGTGTTGGTGTCTGTAATCGACTGATCACTGTGTTCTCCCATGGAGTAAGAGGCATGCGACGCATACCTAGAGGAACACATGGACACACACATATTCTCACTTATAGCTGAAGACAAAACTATTAGCCCTAATGTGAAATTTTAATTATTTAAAATGATTTCCCAAATGATGCTTTATGGAGATTTTAACACATTTTTAGTCAATAACTAATTTCTAATAACCATTTCTAATTTTAAAAAAATTCTTTGCCATGATGACACTACATAATGTTTTACTAGTTATTGTGCAAGATACTAGTATTCAGCTTAGAGTGCAATTTAAAGGCTTACCTCAGTTATTTAGGTTAACTAGGCAAGTTAAGTTAATTAGGCAAGTCATTGGACAACATTGGTCTGTAGCCAATGGGGGAAAAAAATCTTAAGGGGGTTAAATACTTGGCAATACTTTACAATAAGGTTGTTAATTTTAGTTGAGTATTAGTTAAGTATTAGTAAATTCATTTACTAACATAAACGAACAATGAACAATACATTTATTACAGTATTAGCTCATGTTAGCTATCATTAATTCAATTCAATTCATGTTTATTTATATAGCGCATTTCACAATGTAGATTGTGTCAAAGCAGCTTAACATTAGTTAATGAAAATACAGTTGTTCATTGTTAGTTCACAGTGCATTAACTAAAGCTGTTATCAAGCATGAATTTGGATTTTAATAAGGCATTAGTAAATGCTGAACTATGATTAATTAATGCAATTGATTCTACTTCGTTCATGTCAGTAAATACATTAACTAATGAAAACGCATTGTAACATGACCATTTTCTTCGATTTATCCCATAATATTCCTTTTATTCCACCAAGCTAAAAGAAATAAGGTCTTCTCAGACGACAAAAATATTATAGGAAATACTGTGAAAATTATCACTTGGATCATTAAACGAATTTCAATTTACAGGAGGGCTAATAATTTTATCTTCAACTGTATGCACTTTCACTTTAAATAAAGGGGGCAAAGGACACCTTTGGTCACATAACAACCTGAACAGGCAACAGTTGAGCATTTGACACAGCATGCATGCACACCATCAGAATAAGTTACCCATTTGCATGCTCTTCACACAGTTTCTGTACAGTTTTGAGTAAAGTAAAACCAAGCAATCACGAAAAAAAAAACAGAGTTAGTTAAAATAAGCATAAAAAGACAACATGAAAAAACATGTACGGCAGTGACATTTCCAAATAAAAATATTGCATTGTATTATGATGAGTGATAAAAAGTGATTATTAAATGTGAGCTTATGTGAAATTAAAATCATTTTGGTTGCCCCACCTGCCTTTTTAAGCAGCAGAGAAGTTGTTTCGGTTATAACATGATGATAAGAAAAACCTTAAAAATAATTTGTTTTTTATAATAACATGCTTTGAATAATTGTGCACAATAAGACATTTAGTAACAAACTGAATTTTGATTTCATGTTGTCTTAATTAACACTCATCACTGCACCCCTGCAGGTAATAGACAGGAGCACAGAAAAACAATAACAAAACAAAAAAAACATGTAAGAAACAGAAGAAATTCCTTCACACAATTTTCTTTTGTTTCTTACATGTCATGCTGTCTAAAAAGCTTTTAAAAGAGAAAAAGCATGCAAGAATGAAAGAAACAGTCAGAAGACAGTGAAGCATGCACAAACAGTACAGTACCTTCCCCACTTACTTTTCACATCAAAATATTACTTGAAAATTCAAAAAACACTTTAAACATGCACAAAGATGACATGCAATATTTGCAGATACTGGAAGAGACTCCATGACACCAGAGCAGTATGTAGCCAGGGCTCAAGACTAAAATGCCTGATAATATAGTTTGCAAATATTTCAGAAATGTAGTGAAATTGCAGCCAGCTCCTTTGTGCTCCTTCTTCACTTGAATTGTTTACTTGCTACGTCACTTCAGTTTTTGTTCTCGTGCTCTGATTTGTTGCTGAATAACCAATGTATACATGCTGAATTGAGCATCGTGTCAATGCCACAGCCTTGTATTGTTGCTGACCATGTCCATCCCTTTATGACCACATTGTACCCATCTTCTGATGGCTACTTCCAGCAGGATAACGCGCCATGTCATAAAGTGCGAATCATCTCAGACTGGTTTCTTGAACATGACAATGAGTTCACTGTACTCAAATGGCCTCCACAGTCACCAGATCTCAATCCAATAGAGCACCTTTGGGATGTGGTGGAACTAGAGATTTGCATCATGGATGTGCAGCCGACAAATCTGCAGCAACTGCGTGATGCTATCATGTCAATATGGACCAAAATCTCTGCGGAATATTTCCAGAACCTTGTTGAATCTATGCCACGAAGGATTAAGGCAAAAAGGGGTTCAACTGGGTACTAGTAAGGTGTACCTAATAAAGTGGCCGGTGAGTGTAGACTTAAGCTAGTTTTGTTGACAAAAATCAACTAAAATGTAAATGAAATATGACAACAAGACGCTGGTGTCAGAAACTTGTATTATTGTCGGCTAAGTGAACGTTACTTTTTGAAATAACATAAGGATGCCTGATAACATTTATTGCGCCTTAATGTGCATACTTTCCAGCCTAAATTATTGAATATTAAATATTTTATATATTATTTAGATCAGAAAGGTGGATAGTATGCACACTGAGATGCAGGGATATTGATGGTTCACACAAATCATTCATAACGGAGATTCATCCACAAACAAATCACTCCCTCCGGAAATGTGAAAGGAGGTGTTTCAGGACATATGGATTAGATCAATTGAATGCAGAATTTGGTAAATGTATCCCTCCATGCAGAAACGAAGAAAAAAAGTATATACTGAGACGTAAAACACTTCATTGAGTGCAAAGAGTCTTAGAGAAAAGGCATGCAGAAAAAAAAAATTATGTATTAGTTGTTGTGACCAATGTTGTGTAATTTGTGGCTAACACTACTGTTCATTCATGCTTTTTGATGCTATCATGATTATTCAATCTGCAGTCTGGAGCCCTGGATAGCACAGCTTTGAAGAGCGTCAAGAAAGACTCCAGGATTTCAAAAAAATCCACCTGCTGTTTTGTCCTGAGGGGTCTTCTCTTTGGAGATTTGAGATTTAGATAGTGTTTTTTTAATCAAGCAAGACGATGAGAAAGATGTCTGCTTCCGTAAGGCTTGGACAATACAGCACAATCACACAGCACACAAATACACACAAAAAAAAAACAAAAATCATCAAAAATAGTTTTTTTTTTTGGTGAATATTCAGAAAATTAACCATTTAAAAAACAGACGTACAGTTGAAGGTGATATTATTAGCCCTCCTGGGACATTTTTTGTCTTTTTTAAAAATGTTTTATATGTTCGACAGAGCAAGGGAATTGTCACAGTGTTTCCTATTAGGGCTGCACGATATTGGAAAAATCTTAACATTGTGATTTTTTTATTTTGCAATATATATTGCGATATTAATACAATTTCACCAGATGAGTTCAATAACTAATTGGGAAGAATTTATCATTTTAGATTGATTGGCATGATTAAGGAAGTGCATAAAATATAATAAACAATCTACATAGATAAATTCAATAAAGAAAAAGATACAAATTAAATAAACAGCATTCTACTGTTTTCCAAGGAGTCTAACAGTATTCAGGTATACAGTAATTGAATAATCAAATGTAAATTAATACTGAATAGTCTGTTTTATTCAATAAAATTAATTACAAATGGTAAAAAACAAAAAGTTACAAATGGTACAATTTATTATGCCTGAATGCTATTAAAACCCTCACACAGTCACAAAACATTTCTCAAAAAACATTTGCAAAATGATAAATTATACACTACCTGACAAAAGTCTTGTCGCCTATCCAAGTTTTAGGAACAGCAAATAATAACTTGACTTCTAGTTGATCATTTGGTATCAGAATTGGACTTATATAAAAGGCAAAGTCCTATAGATTACGCTTATTTTACCAAAATAAAATATGATCATGCCTTGATTTTTAATTATTTAATTAGGACAGAAAGGTCTGACTTTGCTTAGACAAAAGTCTTGTCACTTAACAGAAATAATGTACAGTATAGAATATAAAGTCATGGCGCAGTGGAGAAAGAATTAATATTGTGTATGACTCCCATGAGCTTGGAGGACTGCATCCATACATCTCTGCAATGACTCAAATAACTTATTAATAAAGTCATCTGGAATAGCAAAGAAAGCGTTCTTGCAGGACTCGCAGAGTTCATCAAGATTCTTTGGATTCATCTTCAATGCCTCCTCCTTCATCTTACCCCAGACATGCTCAATAATGTTCATGTCTGGTGACTGGGCTGGCCAATCCTGGAGCACCTTGACCTTCTGTGCTTTCAGGAACTTTGATGTGTAGGCTGAAGTATGAGAAGGAGCGCTATCCTGCTGAAGAATTTGCCCTCTCCTGTGGTTTGTAATGTAATGGGCAGCACAAATGTCTTGATACCTCAGGCTGTTGATGTTGCCATCCACTCTGCCGATCTTCTCGCACGCCCCCATACTGAATGTAACCCCAAACCATGATTTTTCCTTCACCAAACTTGACTGATATCTGTGAGAATCTTGGATCCATGTGGGTACCAATAGGTCTTCTGCAGTATTTGTGATGATTAGGATGCAGTTCAACAGATGATCCATCTGAAAAATCTACCTTCTGCCACTTTTCCAAATGATCAACTAGAAGTCAAGTTATTATTTGATGCTCTTACAACTGGGATCAACGACAAGACTTTTGTCAGGTAGTGCAATCCAGACTCAACATTGCGTATACTCGCGATGTGACTATTGCGAAAGATCACATTGCGATATCAATGCTGAAACGATATATTGTGCAGCCCTATTTCCTATAATATTTTTTTCTTCTGGAGTCTTATTTCTTTTATTTTGGCTGGAATAAAAGCAGTTTTACATTTTTTAAAAACAATTATAAAGGTTAATATTATTAGTTCTCTTAAGACATTTTCGATTGGCTACAAAACAAACAGCCTTTAAATTGCATTTTAAGCTAAATACTAGTATCTTGCAAAATAACTAGTAAAATATTATTTACAGTCATCGTGGAAAAGACAAAAGAAATGAGTTATTAGAAATTATTTTATTAAAACTATTATGTTTAAATATTCTCTACGTTAAACATCAGTTTGGAAGTCTTTTAATTTTGTTATTAAATTTCACAGGAGGCTTAATAATTTGGACTTCAACTGTATTTAGGTATGTGGTTGTGTAAAAGCGTTTACCTCTATCTGGTGAATTCAGCAAGGTGGCTGAGGACGATGACAGGCGTTTGGAAATGACCGGATCTGTGTGTTTGGACAGATTCATAGTGGAGACTGACCTTCTGTCGGCATCTACAAATGCACAGATGCAAAACACAACATCAACATGTGCTATTCAGACAATTGAAGAAAGGTCTAAAGAAATATAGATAATGGGGAAAAGCACATACAGGGGCTTTTGAGACCTTTCCTACAGTGTATTTGCAGTAAACGGATGCTAATTTTGAAGTATTATCTAAGGAAAAGTGCTTGTCTACTAGTACTAAAGCACAATCTAACATGACGAAACCATTATCAGCTTAATGCTCACAATCTTCCCTCCATCTGTGTGTCTCAGAATGGGCAGATACATTGAAGACTGCACAACTTTAAACACCTTTAAAGGGGACCTGTTATGCAAAAATCACTTTTACAAGGGGTTTAAACGCAGTTGTGTGGCAAGAGCGTGTGAATATAGCCAGCCTCTAATGGTAAAAATTCCTTAATTCTATTTTTTTTATATACCTGATAAAAACAGTCTGCAGAAACAGTTTGATTGACATTCTCCCTTGTCATCAGAGGGGGAAAGCCCCACCCATTAGTGACGATCTCTCCCTCATTAACATAAACAGCCCAAAGTGAGAAGCAGCTGTCCGCCATTAGAGTTTTGAATCTGCCACTATGCTGACACATCAGTGTTTATAGCTCCGCCCTCTTTTGAAAAGAGCACAATCTCATTTGAATTTAAAGTGACAGTCACCAAAATGGCACAATTAGAATCAAATGCCTTAAAGCTGCAGTTTCAAAGAGTTATAAAACATTATTTGTGTGGTATTTTGAGCTGAAACTTCACATACACACTCTAGGGACATCAGAGACTTATTTTACATCCTGCAAAAAGGTCCCCTTTAAAGGATCTGACATCACTAATATAAGCATTTCCCGACTTTAAAGGGGTCATTTAATTATTAATATTGTCAAAAAAAATAAGATAATAATACAAAATTAGTTTGGAAAAGTATGCAAAATGTGTTAGTCCAACAGTGTTGGTGCAACAAAGGTGGACTATAAGAAAATACATTATAATGATAAAATAATACATGTCTAATTTAAAATATAAAATAGACATGTATTACAGTTTTTCACAGTCGCTTTGGTTCATTTCTCAGATCAGAATTGAAATTTGCAAAACAGTAAGTGCATTTCTCAAAACAACGCATACAAATAGCAAAACACCATGGATGACCTGCAAAAGATGACCTCTCTTGCTCAAAATCCTTAGTTCATCTCTCAAAACTAAATTTTTGTGTCAATGAATGTGTCAGTGCTGTCAGTCCTTGTGTCATTGTGTACGGATAAGGCAGTCAAATTGCTTAGTCATGTTGTCAGTATAACAGTGTACTCTGGAGGGGTGTTCTGATGTAAACTATGGCAAAAATGTATATGTTTTGCTGTTTGTACTGTAATTTGTTGGCAGATCATGTCATTGTGATACTGAAAGGAAAAGACAGCACTGCATAGCGCAAAGACAAAAACAAAACAAAAGTAGACATGTGAACATTGGACAATCGACTTTCAGATGCAACTTTGTTAGAAAAAGTCAAGATTCACCTGGGAGAAATGAACCAATTGTAGACAGATTTAGAAAAAAAGTCTAATGATAATGTATAGAAAAAAGCATTATGACAAAATATTATGACAACTTGTTCAGCCATTTTGCATGTAAAGACTTGTGCCATGAACAAACGATTAAATGTTGTGGGGGGTGAGATTATTCAACAGAGACCAAAATAATACACTTTGACCGACGTGACAGAAGCAACTGATAATGTAGGAAACATCAGAGAATTGCACATAATCATTTGCATGGATGTACAAAAGCATTTGCAACTTGTTCAAAGGAATGAGAAACTGCTTTTTTGATGTGCACAAGTGACACAATGATGTGCAGATTGAACAGGTAGTTTTGAGAATTTCAATTCTGATCTGAGAAATGTACCAAAGCCACTGAGAAAAACTGTAATGCGAGTTTGGTAAGGCAGTTTTTGAAGTTTCTGGCTTCACGCTAACAATTTCACGGAAAACAATTTAAAAGACAGCTAGACATTTATAGGTGGTGCTAAGAGCTCTAGCTAAAGCTGCTAGTCTGGTACTCTATACTGACAGTCATATTCACATTTAGAGCGAATCTGCTGCTGACGGGCCAAGCTGAAAACACCATGATAGTGCTCCAGCCCAGCCAGATCCAAAGGAAAGAGAGCAGAATCATCAAAACCTGAGAGAGAGAGAGAAAATGAGAGAGAGAGAGAAGCAGTGAAAGAAAGAAATATGGGGAAACAAAATCATACACAGAGAGAGAGTGAGAGAGAGAGAGAGAGAGAGAGAGAGAGAGAGAGAGAGAGAGAGAGAGAGAGAAAGAATGATGAAGCAGAAAATAAAGGAAACAAAAGGAGTGTGCAGTGATCTCATGGCTCCGAGTCAGCAAAAAGTGAGCAGAGAGTAAAGAAATACTGTACTGCAAACATAAACAAACCCTCTGAATTTATATTTAACACTCTAATAAGAAGAAATATCAGGACTATGAATCCCAAACTCCAGGCTAAAGCGAGCTTGTATTAGGGCTGCAAAATTCATGGAAATACAGCTGAAATTGCTGTCTGATGTTTTCTTGCAAAATGAAAGTGTGATGGTTTAAGTAAACATAAAAAAGAAGGAGAAAATGTAATTTTACAGTGACATGAAATAAGTATTATAATTATTTGCTTAAATACCCATTTAATTTTACAGCGAAATAATACAGCATTTTTTTAATTAATGAATAACAACATTACGTGATGTACTATCATTATCATTATGATCATCATTATCATGTCATTGTAATATAGAATTCCATCATTTTTAGCACAACTTTATGAGCATGCGCAGCAAAACCGGACCAATTTAAAAAGCTATTTATTATTTTTAATAGACAAAAAAACAATTTTTTTCTGCATATTTTTATTTCCACCAAGCTGTGCAATCCTAGCTTGTTTTGCAATCGATTTTAATTGTAAAAGTGCAAAACGTGCCACTAGTGTGGGTGCTGGCATTCGCAGTGTTTGATTTTAAAGTGACTTATTCTCTCTTCTGTTTCATTGTCATTTAGACAAAAGTACCTCCACTTAAAGATTTAACAACCCTCTACACAACAGCCAACATCATTTGAGGTAGGAGTCGAACAACCATCATGTATTACGGTTCTGTTGTAACGGTTTTACGTTTGATTCAGTATACATTGTAAAATACCAAAACATACCATTTAGATATACACAGATATACTACACATCAGCATAAAATAGATACAAAATACAAAGCCTTATAATAATATAGTCTGCTGTCATTTAAGAAAACTGTTCCACAAATGTTTACATTCACTTTAGACTCAAACTTAGCTCACTGTCAAAGATGTGTATTTTGACATTATTTTAAATATCTACATGTCTATATATATAAAAAATAAAAGCATTCATGAGCTGAGAGAGAAATGTGCACTTGTTGAGTCTCTGCCA
This sequence comes from Danio jaintianensis, assembly GCA_903798115.1. Lineage (NCBI taxonomy): Eukaryota > Metazoa > Chordata > Actinopteri > Cypriniformes > Danionidae > Danio > Danio jaintianensis. The sequence continues at coordinate 24,921,337 of CAIGQV010019951.1, read as the reverse complement.
CATCTTGTGCTGGAATCTTAAAACGTTTTTAATGGTGAAACAGATGCTGTAAACTCTGGATAATTGAACAAAGTTTAACTGTGATGGGCAGAATAGACTACGGTGGGTCGTAACCATAGTAACAAACTGCTTTAAGTGGCAGAATTATTCATTCATGCATTTTCCTTCAGCTTATTCCCTTATTTATCAGGGGTTGCCACAGCGGAATGAACTGCCAACTATTCCAGCAAGTGTTTTATGCGGCGGATGCCTTTCCAGCTGCAACCCAGTACTGAGAAACACCCATACACTCTCACATTTACACACTACGGCCAATTTAGTGCATCCAATTCACCTATAGCGCATGTGTTTGGACTGTGGGGGAAACCGGAGCACCCGGAGGAAATCCACGCCAACCCGGGGAGAACATGCAAACTCCACACAGAAATGCCAACTGGCCCAGCCAGGACTCGAACCAGCGACCTTCTTGCTGTGAGGTGCCAGTGCTAACCACTGAGCCACCGTGCCACCCCTTTATCCAGTATTATAACATTAAATATATTGTGTCTGTGTTTACCACTGTTGTGTGAGGCGCTAACAGAAAGCGTTCCACCCCAACTCCAGCGATTCGACTTGGGCCTGGCTCTTTGACTCCTCTCCATTGTCCTCCTGATAACGGCCTCATATCGTACCTGAAACACAAAGATATTCCCATTCTAGAATGCATTTTGATTTTATTTAGTTAAGGAATTTTCCTGCAAGTCTGTCCCACAGCATAATGCAAATTCAAATAAATTAAATACAAAATTATTTGTTTAGTGACTTTCACAATTATTGCTCCAAAGCAGCTTTACAAATGGTGCATGTTATTACGTTACAATCAAAATCTGTGAGGTGTAAGTAGGGTGTAGAATGAAGCTGTCAAGCGTATACACGGATAATCTGCAGTTATACAATATAATGTACTTTTTCAAAAAGAGTGAGATCTATTAGGGCTGCATGATATTGGAAAAATCGGATATTGCGATATTTTATTTTTCTGCGGTAGAAATAGCTATATGAATACAGTTTCACAAGATCTATTTGACAGTTTTCTGGGGAGTCTAACAGTATTCAGGTAAAGAAATTTAATAATCACAATGCAAAAAATGCTTTTCTTACTTTGTTGTTTCTAGTCGAAATATCTCAAATAAGTTTTAGTAAAATTGTTTGTTTTCGCCCAGAAGAAATAAGTCAAAATTAAGAGTCGAGAATCGAGACAAAAATTCATTCATTCATTCATTCATTCATTCATTTTCCTTCGGCTTAGTCCCTTTATTAATCTGGGGTCGCCACAGCGGAATGAACCACCAACTTATCCAGCACATGTTTTACACAGCAAATGCCCTTCCAGCTGCAACCCAGTACTGGGAAACATTCATACACACTCATTCACACACATACACTACGGCCAATTTAGTTTATTCAATTCACCTTTACCGCATGTCTTTGGACTTGTGGGGGAAACCGGAGCACCCACACCAACACGGGGAGAACATGCAAACTCCACACAGAAATGCCAACTGGCCCAGCCGGGACTTGAACCAGCGACCTTCTTGCTGTGAAGCGACAGTGCTAACCACTGAGCCACCATGCCGCCCATGACAAAAATTCTAATAAATAATTAAATATAATTAATCTTTGCTATACCTCTAAACATCATTATATTTTTATGAACCCAAATGTTTTAACCTCTCTTGAAATGCTCAGTCACAGGACTTAAAAACATGCAAATGATAACCTTTCTCTCTATTATGGTTCAATTTAGCAGTGACTTTTATTTCCCTGGTCAACTATAATTCATTTAACATTGCAGATCTTGCGATGTGACTATTGCAGATGCGCACGTTGCGATATCGATGCTGAAACTATATATTGCGCAGCCCTAGTATCTACTCTATTTTTTATAGCATGCATATATCCTTGCATTTCGTCATGTGCTAATGGACAGGCGTGCATTAAAAGTGAGCCATTCAAACAAAAAAATAAGGTTTGCCTTCAGTATTTTTTTGCACACAACAGATTTATATAATGCAATTATGCAAAACAAGCAAAATATGCACAAAGCGTCACGTATTTGTATTGGTGCCAAATGAAAGAGACAAGCAAATATTTGTATAGCACATTTCCAAAATGCCAATCTGATTCTGCTTTAAATAAATCGGTTTAGGATTGCCATTAATAATAAATGCTCTTTATAGTGAATACTAGGGGTGTGACGAGACAAGACACAAGATTGGGTTCACGAGAACGAAACAAGATTTTTACACTATTTTTAAGAAATCTTCAATGATGAAATATATGAATGGAAAGTAGTCTTTTATTCAACTGAAGTAAAAAAAAAAATGCACAAAATGCAAAACAATTTAGGTGCTTTTTTAAATCAACTTTTAATAAATGTTATTTTATTTCTATTTGAATGAATTATGCCATAAAGGACATGCAAACACTGCTAAATATTTTATTATAAACTCTATTGACTGGCTTCTCCCCTGTACAATTTCACATGAGAAATCGAACACCTTTCCAAAAATGTAACTTAAAAAAAAATCGATGTAATTACGTAATCATGTAATTTGTGGTATTTCATTTTTTTTTTTCAGCAGTTAAACCTTCATTCAGCAACATTTCATGCCCCCGTGACAAAATCTGAGCTACTGGATCAGAGTATGAAGTAAGGACTGATAGGATAGAGTTTGATACTGCACGCCGAATGAAACGAAAACTTCAGTTTTTTTTTCTGGACAGCATAAACGTATGTTCGCTGATGGTGATGATGACGACGGGTGCGTGTCTCCAAGAGTTCACTGTGTGTGTGCACACTCGGAGGAGATGTATGTGTCTGTGGTCCTGTACTGACTCGGTAGGTGCAGAGAATAGTGTCAAACAGCCGTGTGTATGGACTATCCTATCGCAAAATAAGACTATATGTCCTACATGACGGTAATAGTTTGATTACAGCGTTTACATGTCTGTATTGCACTTTAATAATGCGACTAAAATAGGAAAACTCCACATGTCTTAAATCCATTTGTGTTTCCGACAACTATGACATTCAGCATATCTAAAGTGCGATTCCATCACATGGTTACGAACCGTGGTTAATTTGTGTGGTGGCAGTTGTAGCAGTCTTTGCTTTTGGACACGGCAACTTTTGAACTCCTGTGAAAAAAGCCCAATCAAACGAGTGGCCAAATTGCCAGGTGTGTGCAAAGCACTTGATGTGCGGTTCAAATCCAATCCTGCCTCCAATCTTCAGTGCTAAATTCACCCTCACGCTCTATCATAACATCACAATTCATGAGACAACTTTTCACCTCGACGAGAAATCTTGTCGCAAGATCTCGTAGCCCGAGATCTCGTCACACCCCTAGTGAACACTGCTATAATTTCTGTTAGTTTCATACACACATTTTTTACATTTGTTGAGTGAAGGAAACAAATATGTGTTTATAATGGCTTTGTTTTTTTTAAGGTTACCAATAGCCCAAGTCTTTTTTTAAATCACTTTTAAAAATGTACCTGTTTAGTTTGCTCTATTAATATTATATTAATAGTTTTGTCGATTACTTTGTTTCTTATTGCATAGCTGTTGTTTCTCTTGGTTTTATTCTCTTATTGTTCTCTTATGTTTTTATAATTTTCTCTATATGCTTTACTACATATTACTCTGTCTTATGTCCAGCACTTTGGTCAGGTTTAATCGTGCTTTATAAAGAAACGAACTTGAACTTAATTTTTCAGAATGATATTATGACTTATTATGCACCAATGCAACTTGTGTTTTTTCTTGTTAATACAGATTTGGCCACTTATTTTCACGTTCATATTTTCAGTTTATTAATTTTTTATAACAAAAGACATACCAAAGGGCCAAAGTAACTTAATAATTACAAGTACAGGGAATGTATTAAGCCAGGTATTTTCAAGTATTTTCTGACCTTTTCCTCCTCCAGTTTCTGCCGTCGTTTCTCCTCCACGGCAGCACGTCTCTTGTCCTCCTTCATCCGCTGCTCCTCCAGCTTTTTCTTGCGCTCCTCTAGCTGTCTTCCATGAAACTGCCGGGCTCTTTCCTCTTTCTCCTGCCACTTTGAGCCCCGTACAGCTGCAAACATTTCAATTCATTCATTTAGTCAAGGCAAAGATCTTTCTGCTAGTTGATGGCATCGAGAAACCAAGAAAAATGCACTTTTCTATGGTGGCCGAGAGAGCTTAATGCACTGAAAATAAAGAAAACACATCAATTACAAAAAAACGCCAGCAAATTAAGAAAAGATCCTTATCGGTTTGACAGCATACGTGTTGCAAACCCACATTTTCTCACAATCCAAACAAATTAAGAAAATACCTGCATTTTTCTCACAATGTAATGTTTAAATTCAGCCCAAATAAATTGTTTACAACCACTTAACGTAAATTTTTTTTGCAAAGGAATCATCTTTGAATTATTTTTTTCAATGTACGCTAAATAGCCGGGTCTGTCACATTTTAGAGTCCCCTTAAAACATTTCCGTTGTGTTCTGTGGTCTTTGAATGTGTTGTGAGAAAATGCAGGCTTTTTCTTAATTTGTTTGCGTTGTGAGAAAATGCAGCACGTTTTTTTTATGTGTTTGCATTGTGTGGATTTGCAACATGTATGCTGTCAAACCAATGAGGCTCTTTTCTTAATTTACAAGCATTTTTTGTAATTGCATGCGTTTTCTTAAATTGCAGCGCATTAAGCTCTCTCAGCCATCCTTCTTTTCACTGTTTTAGTCAAAAATTTGGTATTTTTGGTATCTGCACTCAAGTGGTGAAAAAAAACATGAACATTAAGATGTGTGAAAAAAAATAATAAAATAAAATAAAATAAAAAGAGTCATTTTTGTTTAAAACCAGGGGCTCAGTTCTTTATTTTGATATAAAATATGATCATATATTCATAGTAGAAAATATTAGGCTGTCAAATTTAGGTGAAATCATCAAAAATGCTGGCACTTTGAAAAAAGTAAATAATAAAAAAAAGTTAATGTAAAGGACACAAAGGTTGAGGGAGTTCAACATTTTTTGATGTTATTTATTTATTTATTTTAGCTACTGGAGCGAATGGAAACAAATAAAAATTGGTTGAAGTTTCAATTCATCACCTTAACTTCTGAGAAACCCGTGATGGTGAAAAGGGCACTTTTGAATCAGAATCAGAAAGAGCTTTATTGCCAGGTATGTTCACAC